>JAAAKG020173544.1:0-27067 GCA_010014905.2 Druon quercuslanigerum
AAAGAACAGGATTGGATTCTCCTCCAATATAATTAAAAAGCAAGACAAGAACTTTCTTTGCACGACGAGGTCTTTATAATTAAATAAAGTGCAAAGTCGTTACAAATACCATTTTGCACTTCTCGTTTTTTTAAAGAATCAAACTAAAACATGCCCATTAAAACTTCACTTGCTAGTGCAATTAAGCACAACGAGGTCTTTATCGTGAGATAAAGTGCAAAGTCGTTATAATAAAGCCGAACACACCATGTGATAATTTATAAAAATTCCCTTTCTAAATGCCATCATGCACAACGAGGTCTCCACTGAACATGGAGTTCAAAGTCATTACATTCATACATATTCTAAAATTCAATTAAATTTCGCAAAACTCACTTTTACTACACTAATTCAAAATGAATCAGGATAGTAATCTTGAAGTTACGTTGCAATGGTGAAGGAGAATCCTCAGAACTAGCGTTTCTTCAATGACTTCCCTTTTTAACCTTATAACTCTGCCTTAAGTGACAGGTAGCCAGAGAGCCTAAGAGAGTTGCTTCCTCGCAGATCTTTGGATTAGAAGAGAGACCTGGTACCGATATCGGGATCAATATATAATGTGCATTGGTCCCATCCCCACTTATTGGCCGATGGCGCACGCAATCGATCGCATGATCGAGCGATTCGTCGAATCAACCCTTAGCTCTACTCGGATGTTCACTTCCGAGTCAGGGGCGTATCAATTTAAATGTTCGCCCGTATCTTTATTATTTAATTTTAATCATAAAAATAAGACGGACCGTCTCAAGGCGGTAATCACCGCAAAGTCTCCACTCGCCTGTTTTCTTTCGGACCATGTGTATCGGAGAAGCCCAAGGGCTTTTCGATGGTCTGCAAATGCCTTTCCTTACAAGGTCGTGAATAATCTTTTTTGCGACAGTTAGCTTCTCAGGTGGTAATCGTCTAGCTCTTTGGTAAACCGGAGGACCCGTTGTTACAAAGTTGGTTCCTTCGAAATTAATTCAGGAAATTTGGTCAAAATATTCTTGAATTGATTCTTTTTATTTAATAAACTTACTCCGAAAAAGGTTGGATTTCGCAAAAATCCTTTCGCGCTTCTTCCGTTTGAAGAGTCAACCAGACGTGAGTTATGTAGGTATGGTACTAGTTTGTAGTGCACCAGAAAATCTGCTCCAATAATAGCCACATAAAAATTCCAGTCCATAATTCTACGAAGATTAAGGTTGGCTTTCATCAGGTAATTGCCGTGAGTCCTGACTTGCGAATCGTTAGCGGCGTATAAAGCCAATTTACCAGATTTTGCGTGTTTTAAATTGACGGGTTTTACCGGAATGAGGGAGACATCTGAACCGGTGTCTATCAAGAAGATAAGACCAGAGCTAGGGTCGTGCATGTTAAGGCGTTTCGTTGAAACGCTTTTTTCGATCGCCTCTACTCGAAAAAGCTTTTGGCGTTTCCCGTGCCTCGCGTCTATTGTCAGGCGCAGTGTTTTCTGCAAGAACGAGCCTTATTACCAAATCTACGGTGGTAATAGCAAAGACCCGAAGGGCTCGTTTCACGAAAGCGTGACCTGCTATCGTTTGACCCTGATCTCGAACGATTGCGATAGTTAGGACGCTTTTGTCTCCTCACCTCCCGCCATAACCGGCGGGTACTACTTTACGACTTTATCCCTCCACGGACGCGCGGGAAACGAGGAGAAGGTGGTTCAGGCGGGAAACGTAAAAGCGGATACAAAGGGTGCCTCAGTGACGCAACTACAATTTCCGGGGCCCCCACACCGTGTAACAAGCGAAAGTTTAATTTGGCGCGAAACGAGTTTAAATTCAAATTTTTAAAAGGTTACTATTAAAATTTATTTATTGCCTCATCTTATTCAGTGATATTTATGGATTCTAAACTATTTTAAAACATCTCCACTGGTCCGTTCCGCAACTAAGGGTTTGGAAACCCAATCCTTCGATGAAATTCCTCCTTTTCTGCTCTGGAATGGTATTTTAGCAAATATCGGTAAATAAATAGAGAAACTATTGTCGTAGATGATACAAATAACAATACTGGATTTACTGAATGATCTCAAATTTACAAATTGATAAAGGAGAAAACCGGACTCGTCCAAGTACAGGATCAAGCTGTTTCCTACACTGTAAAAAATTTTCGAGGGAATTTTCCGCAAATCGTGTGGAAGTAATATACACCAAAATTCGGGAAATTTCCCTACTCCACCTCCGGGAAAATTCCATAAAATAATTTGTGAAATATTACAAAAGAAAGTTTGCAATTTTTCCCACAATAGATTTGGAAAAAGTTTCTACATTCTTGTGGAATATTACTGAAAATGTAGGGAATGTTCTCTAAGGTCTCGCAGGGAAAATTCCCTACATTCTGGTGAAATATTACTGAAAATGTAGGTAATTTTCCCTAACGCGTAGTAGGGAAAATTCACTAAATTTTGTGGAATTTTGTTAAAAATATATGGGAATTTTCTCTAAGGCGCAGTAGGGAAAATTCACCAAAATTTGTGGAATTTTATAAAAAATTTAGGGATTTTTCTTAAGGCGTATTAGGGGCGATAAGGGGCAGAATCACCAAAGTCTTGTATTCTCTAAAGCCTTTCCTTTCTCTTCAGCTGTAGTTAAGAGTTTTCATTTGTCGTACTGCATAAGGAGCATTTACATTTTTGCGGTATTGATGGAAATAGCTTTGAAAGTAACAAACTATTTTTGCTGCCTTCACTTCCAGGTTCAAATTCCAAATTTCTTGTACATTTTTTCCAAGAGGAGTGCCAGCATGAGCAAGAAACTGTTTTTCGTCTGTCAGATGAGGCCAATGCTCTTGCAAAATGTTACCAATAGTTAGTTTTTTATTTTCACGTTTGTTAATATAGGTTCTTTGAGAGGGATAAGTGTATTCCAGTAATTTCTTTATAGTCATAGCATCAGAACCTCCTTCTTTGAAACACGTAAATAACAAATTTTTTTCTCCTCTTGACTTTCTTTGGTGTCATCTTCAGAAAGTGAAGGTGCATAAGCAACACACTCATAGCAGTCTTGATCCTTTCCATATCTGGTGATTTTGACAACTGTTCGAGCTTCCTCAGTTTCTGTGTCATCTTCTAATCTTCTACGCTTTCCATTATTTGGTGTAGAAGTTAACTTATTTAAATACCTGAAAAAATTACATTATATTTGATACATGATTTAGATTTTACTCATATTACAATCGTAGTTAATTGATGGTCTTTTTCAAAATTCTAATAAGAAGCAAAATAACCCATGTACAATATATAAATGTAGGTAGAGCTTTTGTATACGTACTTCAGTCGTTCGTAAATAGATGTTCTTAATTCATTCACTCCGTCTGAGTATGACTCTCCGCCCTTCCATGTCAACTTTTCAAAAGCTTTTGGTAATCTTCCCACAATTTTGTTCGCCATTTTCATTGTATCAGGATACCGTGTATTCTTTTTTAATCCTATTGAATTTCATTGAAATCGTTGCGTAAAATTTTGAAAATATATTCAGCTCTTTGTGATATGATTTATAATATTCTGAAACCTTTTTGAATTATTCTACTTTGACAAACTCTTGACAATGGGCGTGTATAATCATATTTAATGAATACGTTTAGACATGATGTAAAATGAAAGGTAACAGAATCTAATTTATGGAGACTTACGAACTTCATACCTTTCAGGAAACATTCTCTAATTTGTATGAAAATTTTCAAAAGCTTGGGGAAAATTACCTGTTTTCTTGGGAAACGTTCACTACTATAATAGGTTTTACGAATTCCAAAATTTTTGTGAAAATTTCCTAGTTTCTTGGGGAAAGATTTTTTCCCCACCAAAATGTAGAATTTTCCTTACCAAATCGTAGGGAAAACTCCCGAAATTTTTTACAGGGTACTGAATAATCTCTCATTTTTTATGGTAGGTTTGGTACCGTCGCAGCGGTCCTTAGCTTTCACTCGTATGTACTATCTCTCTATGACAAATTACATGTTCTTCCCATCTCGCTCTTCATATCCCTTCTCTAGCTATGACTGATTCGTTGCCTTTACTCGAATACGTCTTCTTAAGAAAAAGCTGGCGATAAGGTTCAGACGTTCGAATTGTTTATAATATATTGAATAAATCAAAAATTCGCCTTCCATGGTTTAATTAAAGAAAATTTTCTTCGATGGATGAAGGCAAATGAGTTAAAACAAACTCATATTATTTGGTCAAGTGTGGTATGCGACGTTTCGTTGACATTGGTTCGCCAACCTCTTCAGGCGTTGACATTTTCTAGTTAAAACATCAATTTTTAAGGCGTCTGAATTAAGTTAAATATGAAGGGCGCATTTTGGTCCGATTGAAATGACCGTCTAAAGTCAACTGTTTATAATATAATTTCGTAGAATCAACTGTCCGGAGGTGTTAACAGTACAAAGGGTAGACAAAACCGTCCTTCGCGCGGTCCAGTTTAACGACTTTTGTGTCGCCAATCGGATAACTAACATAAGTTTCATATTTCCTGGTGTAAAAATATTCTACGTCTAAAAGATCATAATCATTATTTGATTATTTTAACTTTACTCTACTTAAGCATTACGCAACTAATCTCATATGTACATTTATTCGCTAATCAGACTTTATTATCGCTTATTAAACATTTCTCATGCCGACCTGTCCTGAAACGTTGCTTGCCAATCTTTTTATTTTTTACGATAGTATTATGATAATCATTTTTCTTCTTTATTTTCAAAAATGTCACATTTGACATTTTTATGATAAGGAAAAGTTTAAAAACAAAAATTTTTAACTGAAAAAAATTGATTTTTCTGAAATAAATATTTAAATTAGAAATTCAGTTTTTAAAAGTATAATGTTATCAATTTAACTTTAAAAATTAAAATAATTATACACGAATTCCAAAATTATATAATTTATTTAGTACATGTATATAATTGCTATCTTTAATGCCGAAGTGGAATGACAAAAGTTCTTTCACGTTGATTTTCTTTAAAAATTAATCATAATTTAACTAATTTACATAAGATTCTATTTACAAGGTGAGTTCCAGTTCCAGGAGTGACTTGTCGCTGCAATTCCCATATCTTGAAATGAGTCGAGTTCATCGGATACGTAAAAAGAGGCTTCTTTAGGATACGAAGCCACTTTTTCATTCGTCCAAAGTAGCTCTCGAAAGCAAATGCTGTGATACTAGTTAAACAGCATCTTATGTTTACAACGTCATCAGTGAGAGGAATTAAATTATGAAAATTTGTTATTCGAGACTCTGGACCCTTAAAATCTTTCAGAGCAACAAAAACACATGCTAAGTATTTCTTTTCATGCATTGCTTACTGATGACAAATTAGTTAATAAAAAATGCTTATACAGATCCTCGTCCAGAATATTTTTATAAAATATTGGTCCAGCATACAACAAAAAGAACAAAAGTTCCGTTGCCTTCCATTTCCAACGTTACGAGTTGACCTCGGTTTCCGTTGAAATTCACAAGTCACTTGATTGCTTAATGATGCCATTCTTTCAGATAATTCCTCCCTACTTCGTCGAGCTAATCTAAAATTTAAATTATCTGCAAGTCATGGCTCCAATAATTTTTCCATTACTCCAATGCAACAAAGATGCATGAAGTCCAAAACAAGCAATGATATTTATTCCCAAAATTTTCAATAATGTTGAAAGACCTCGATGGTGGTGCTAAGCTTTCCATTCCTTTATAAACGATTCAGTTGTTCGCAGCTTTGAATCGGTATTTCGAACGCAGATGAAACATTAAAGTGGAAGATTAAAGCGTTTATTTTCCAAGTTTATACCATCACTTTGTAATTTGTTCATTTCATCTACGAACTTTTCCAAAAATATTTCTGCATTTTTTACTTTAGCTTATCCATGATGACTGCTACAGAAAGGGATCAACAATAAATTGAAGTTCTATCAAGCTATTATCTTAATATAGCTCCATATTTAAACATTCTTTTAATTCATTCTCAATGCCAAAATATACGAAATCTCCGAAACCACCATTTGCATCTTCCAACTCCTGTATGCTGTACTTGGCATTTACCGTTCTAAGGAAGGTCTTTGCTGTGTTAGGTAGAGTTGGTAACAATCTAGCTCGTAGAATCTGTAGCAAAGCATCTAAATGCGTAAGAGGAGTTCTATGCTTCAATGAAAATTTTTGGATTTCTTGAATATCTCGTTCATCCAAATCTTCTGTATCTTCTGGAAGAATGGGTATCTCATCAGCTACTACATTATATTCAGTTTTCGAGGAACCATTGCCTGACATTTGCTCTTCACTTTCATCAAGACTATCGTTGATGCCAGATCCCTTATTCAACTGCACATCATCCAGGCTGTGGTCACTAGTATACGCAGTGAGCCGCCGGCGGGAGGGGATAGACAAAACGATGCCAGCGCCCATATTGGTGAGTAACGGAAATAGCGGGCGTGTGTTTTGATTACATTTCTCATGCATTGTAGTGGGCAGGCAGTATGTCAAATTGTAATTATTCATGTTGTGTTGTGAATTTTAAGAATAATGGTAGGACAGAAAATTGTAAATTTTACAAATTTCCAAAAGCTTCTCAGAGAAGATTGCAAAGAAGAAAATGGATAGCTGCTGTAAAGAGGAAAAAGTAAGTAAATATAACCTTTCTTTTAAGCGTTATCATTCGTAAAATTGTTTCCAAATCTAGCTGACGTTTGGAAAAGATTAACTGCATAATATAGTATAACGTGACATAAGTATAAATATTTTTCAGTGCTGATGGCTCTAAATGGACTCCAAAATCGCATGATGTGATATGCAATCATCATTTTGTTGATAAGAAAAAATCAGATGATCCGTCTTACCCAAGTTATGCACGAACTTTGTTTCTTCCTGTCTACCTTGCTCCAAAAATAAATGAGGAAACTGTTAGGAGCAGGTACATCCATAAACATAAAAAATAAAAATTAAATAATGTGCGCTTCTTTTTTATATAATGTCATTATGAGTACTGATTGATTGTAAAAAAGATTAATGAATCGAAGAAAACAAGATAGTTGCAGTTCTGAATTGATCAGTAATGTTGAAAAACAATTTCATGACAACCTGAACAATACAGTCATTGAATAAATTGAGCCTATGGAGATAAATGATGAAACTTATTGTTAAAACAGAATATTTGATTCTGGGCCTGGTGATCGAAATCAATAAACAAGCATTGACACTTAAATTCACTTTTATTTTGACAAACACAATAAACTCACAAAAACGTACAGATATTCATTGATTCCGCCCAAAAGGGGACAAATTAGCGGTGTAGCTCATAGTTTTGAAAATGAGGCTCCCAACTTGAATAAAGTCCACAAGGTACCTTGAAAGCTAGCAGTTTTACTCTAAGCTTCAAGAGCATGATTTTCTTCTACCTTGTGGACAAGAATGTGCCTCACCTCTACCAAACTAAAAAATTGTAAAAAATCGTTAATTTTCTCAAAAATGCGGTAACAAAGAGCAGGAGTCTTTCTTCTTACTCAGAAAAGCACTCAGAATCGTCTGACAACTTCTCGAGTCAGAGACCGACGAGAAACTGAGGCCTGGTAAGCCGAAAATTCGTCGTTCTTATGCTAGACTGGGCTCACAAAGGGATTTTTAACGAACAGTTCCGAAACTGTGTCGCTCTTTAGTCTAGGAACGATTGAACATAAACAGTCGCAGGTTGCAACCCGAGCGAAGAAGAAAAACAGGCATGGTTAACAGAATTGACGCGCAAAAGTGCAAGTGTTAAATATAAGAATCATTCATGGAACATCTACTTTAGGTTATAACTAGATAATTAAACAAAATAAATTAATTAGATAGTGCTAAATTCTACTTTCCTAATATGTTCAAAATCATCGTCTGTGTTAATCAAAAATTGGCGCTATTTTTTTATGTTAGGTTAATTCGTACCAGTTCTCCCAATTTTGGAAACTTTTTGAACTGCGCATGCGTCGCGCCGGCAACCCGATTAGTGACACTGAACGCGCGAATTTAAAATTTTATTAATATATAAATTGAATATTTATCATAAATAATGATTAAGAGGTGAATCGATAGCAAGTTTTCAGTCATAAAATATAATTTTTTAGTGGCGCATGAAAAAATGAGGCGGTTTTAATACAAAAATTATTTAACAAAAAAATTATTTTCAGTAAGTTTAGTGATTTCATTTTAAGTAATATCGCCGGCATTAGGAAAAAATTTAATTTTTAAACTTAAAAAATACAAGAAGAATCATTGTGATTAAAAATATGTTCTTTCTCTGAAGCCAGAATTCATAACGTCTTTTTAATTAAATTCGATTTACTTTTTATATCTCACTCCAAAATCTTATTATAGGATTGAGAAATAAGTGTTCATGCAATTCATAATCATTACTTATTATAAGCATTTAATTTGAATATTTATACTATTCAAAAGTATCGCGCTAAGAGTAACTAATCGCTTCGCCGGTGCGACGCAAGCGCAGTTCAAAACGGTCCAAAAAGGGGGAGCACTTACTTTGGAGTCATTCTTATGGGAGCAGAATTTTATTTTATATAGCTTTTATACTATTTAAAATGTTTTTAATCTTTTAAACTTTTTATCTACCAGTATTTCTGTTTTTTAAATTTTTATTAGATTTTATATTAATTCCACATTAAAACTAAAATCTCATTGGAAAATTGAAACTGTGGTAACTATTATACTTATTATGAAACCCTGACCTACAATTCGTTTGTTATTTAACTTATTATCAGCATTGAACTCTTTTTTTGCATAAATAATATATAAAGAATAATATAAATAATATTAATATTAATATCAATTATTTGTTCGTGACTAAAAAGTAAAATCAATTTCAATTAATTTTTTAATCATTCAATTAATTTTTTCAAGTTACTACTAAATTAATAAATCAAAAAAAATTTAACAACAAATGAAATAGGTTAATTTTTGGTTAAAAAACGTAATTTTGTGGTAAAATTTCTTTTCACACAATGTGTCAATTTTCAACAAAATGAGGGATTTTTAATTAAATAATGACTGCTCAACTAGAATAGTTAAATATTTATCAAAAAAGGTAAATTTTCTATCAGGAAAATTAATTTCCTGCCAACAGACGAATATCTAACAAAATCGTGAAATTTCAGCCGAAAAATGGATATTTCTACCTAAAAACAACAAAAAAATTATCAAAAATGTTAAGCTACAACGGTTTTTTTTTTCAACAGAAATTATGAATCATCAAATGAAATATTTGCATTTTAATTGAAAAGATTTATTTTTTACAGGAGTATTTAATCCTTAATTAAAAAAACGAATTTTTTTTACCACAAAAGTTAAATTATCAATTAAAAATTACTTATTTAATTAATTTAAATTAATTTCAAAAGTTAATTGGCAACCAAAAGGTGACTCTTTCAGAAAAATTTACATTTTCAACTAGATATTACCAATTTTTAGCAAAAAAGATTTTTTTTCAGCCACGTACTTTAACTTTCTAAAAAATTGTTGAATTTTCTAGCCAACAGATAACTTTTTAACAAAATCATTGAATTCTTAAGTAAAAACAAAACGATTTTTTTATTAAAAAAAAATTAAATTATCAGCTAGGAATATTATTTTTCTACTAAAAAAGTTAATTTCTTACCAAAAAGGTGAATCTTTGACAAAACGGTTAAATTTCCAACTAAAAATATCGATTTTACGCAAAAAAGTTCATTTTTAAATGTTTTAATTTCCTGAAAAATGGTAGAATTTTCTAGCCAAAAAATATATTTTCTTATTTTTTATATCCCCACCTAGGACATAATTGCATAACTAAGTTAATTCAATTTTTAATAAAAATAAAAGTAGTGCATTGCTAAATAGCAGGCTGTTAATTCCTGGAAAAAGCGCTATTTTTTTTATAAATGCATAAAATGATCAAAATTAGTTAAAATAATAAATTGTGTACTGTCATTAAGAACTGCTTTAAAATGCAAAAGTTAGTCATTTACTAAAGTAGTTTAAACAATTATTAACTTTTATTTGGTGACAAAATATGATACTTAAAAAAAACTTTATTTATTCCCTAAAAAAATATGTTGTATGAATATTTGTTTGTCAAAATTGTTTTCAGAATTACAAATTATTTATTGACTTTTATTAATTGATCAAATAAAATGTTTTTGTACATAAATTTTTGATATTTGGTACGAATGAATTGACGAATCGCCGCCAATCTCAACGAAACCATTTTTATTCACTTATTATTTTATAACAAATTGCAAACATTTTTTCACATTTGCATTGCTATTGGAAGTCTTTTATGGATAGTTGCTTTCAGTTTTCTAGATATTTTTGATTGAATCAGAACATTTTTTTAAATCGGCCATGGCAGTTCGATGAAAAATTGTAACAGCTTCCATTTAAAAATAAAATTTTAGCGGATAATAATTGTCTTCTAAAAAACAATTAATCCACGTACGTTTTTGTTTTCACAATCTTCGTCGTGAAAATATAGACAGATTAAGGGACAGACAGACAAATAGCTGTCCTGTTAACAAAAAAATTTTCTGATTAAATGGGGTATTAAAATGTTTACAGATGCACGATACAAAGTAAAATAAACTGAAGCTGGAATTGCTGATAAAATTCTAAAATTTGAAATTAATTCATAATGCGTTAGTAAATTTGATGAATATTTATTATTTCAGTTTTCAAATTTATTGAATTTTTGATATATTTATTAATATAAATTGATTCGATAATTCGTCTTTTAAAGGTACAGTTTTCCCTAGCTAAAATTTTTATGTTATCGGAATCAAGAAAATGAATAAATTTCCCTGAATGTTGTGACAATCCTGTTTTTTAATTGCCAATATTGCAATCTCTTTTATGTTCATATATTCTGCTTTTTAGTCTCCTGCTAGTTTCACCAATATAAAGTTTATTACCTCCAGTCTTCTTTTCAGAATCTTTTTTATTGGGTAATAATCTTTCTAAATTGTAGACATTTATCAAAAAAATATTTATATTTAATTTTCTTAAGCATCTTCTCAATCATTCAGAAAGACCTTGGATGTATGGAAGAATAACTTTTTGATCTCTCTTCCTGTATTATTTTAACCAGTTATTTTTCTTTTTATCAACAATGGAGTTATTACATATTTTATGAATACGATCTTTAATAAAATTCTCAATTAATAGTAAAGGATAATTACTTAATACTAAAATGGATTTTATTTGGTCTAAGTTGTCTTTCCTGTATTTTATAGTACTTAATTTGATGTTTCTATGAACCTTTAACTGACTGAACCTTTAATCAAACCGATCTTTTGATTAAACATATGATGAGATTTAAAATTTAAGTGATTACTAGACCAAGATGGTTTTTGTACTATTTTTTTATTAGGTTTCCACTATAAATTTCTTGAATCTCTAAATCTAAAAAATTAATTTATTGTTTTTTTCTATCTCGAGTCTGATGAGACATTTCAAAGTTCTCTGATTTTATTAGTGGCTATAGTGGTAAATACGTCATGAACATAACATTTATAAAAAAACGGTTTAAAAGATAATTTCGATAAAGCTCTTTTTTATATCTTCCATAACCAAATTAGATACTATTGGGGATAAAGGAGACCCCATAGGACAATTCCTTTAAAAAAGCGCTCTTTTATTTAAAAATACATAAATTGGTAAAAATTTGTTTAAACACTTTTTGTTTACGATAATAAACTGTTTACTTTTATCCAGATGTTTTTAAAAACTTATAAGTTAATTATTTACTGTTAATTGCAAATAAGGTAGTTCAATTAATTGTTAACTTTTATTTGGTGACGAAATATGATACTTAGGTTTTCTTTCACCTAATATATGATCGATTCCGTAAAAAAACTTTATTTATTCTATCAAAAACATCTTGTACGGATATTTGTTAATAAAAATTGTTTTTAAAATAACAAATTATGTATTAAATTTTCTTAATTCAACAAATAAACTCTTTTGGTCCATCAATTGTTCAAGTTGACTGGAAATCAAGTGACGAATCACCGCTAATCCTAACTAAAACATTTTCATTTACCTATTTATTTATAAAAAAGTCAATAATTTTTTAATATTTGCATTTCTATTGGTGTAAAATTTGCATAGCTTTTATTTAAAAATCTTCTAAAAGCTTTTAAAAGCTTTCATTCAAATAATCTTCTTTCTATTATTTTCTATTTAACTTCTTTCTATTCATTTTATTAACTGACATTTTAAGTATTCAAATTTTTACTGTAAACTGATCCTATTTTGCAAAAAACGTCACTTTTTTGTTAAAAATTGAGTTTTGAAAAAAGGAATATTCAGTTACTTTTTTGTGAACATTTATATTTTTTTTAAATATTTTTCTAAATGACTCACCTTTTGGTGGCAAATTAATTTTGCGGTACAAAGTTAATATTTGTAATTGAAATTTTAACTTTTTTATTTAAAAAACGCTTTTTTGTGCTAAGGGATTCAAAAATTTTGTTGCAAATTTATCTTTTTGATTAAAAATAAGAAAATCTATTTTTGGCTACAAAATTATACCATTTATCAGAAAATTAAACTATTTTAAAGTGAACTTTTTTGCGAAAAGTTAATATTTTTTATTAATATTAGATATTAATTTTGTTTGTCTACTACATTTAATATTAATAATAAAATATTCCCTGGTCAACAACCCTAAGATCAACAATAATAATAAAAATTTATATTTTTTAGTTGGAAATTTAACTGTTTTGTCAAAGATTCACCTTTTTGGTGGCAAATTAACTTTTTTGGTAGAAAAATAATATTCTTAGTTTATAATTTATTATTTTTTTATAAAAAAGAATAAAGAATTTAATAATTTTGTTTAAAAGTTATCTATTGGCTAGAAAATTCAACAAATTTTCAGAAAATTACACTATGTATTTGAAAAAAATCGTTTTATTTATTTATAAAAAATTCAATAATTTTTTAATATTTGCATTCCTATTAGTCATCTTTTTCTGGATAGTTGCTTTTAGTTTTCTAGGTCTTTTTTATAAAATCAAAGAATTTATTTTAAAGCTGCTTACATCAAAAGACAATTTTTTTTTCATTTTTTTTCTAAATAAACAAAAAATTTTCCAATTCAGCTGTGAAACTGGCAGGAGAATAAAAAGCAGACTATATGAACATAAAAGAGATTGCAATATTGGCAATTAAAAAACAGGATTGTCACAACATTCCTGAAAATTTAATCATTTTTCTTTTATTTTGATAACGTTAAAATTTTGGCTAGGGAAAGCAATACCTTTAAAACACGAATAATCGAATCAATTTATATTAATTAATGTATCAAAAATTCAATAAATTTAAAAACTGAAATAATAAATATATCAAAATTAACAACGCATTATGAATTAATTTCAAATTTATAATTTTATCAGCAATTCAAGTAATAATTTATTCTTAAACTTCTCGCGCTTTTCCATCAGAGATTTATTAAAATTTCTCCAGGGTCACCTCTAATAGTATTATCCTCCCAGCAGTACGACTTCCATGTATTTTTTTACCAGATACTTGCTGCGCAAACAGAGCCATCTTCAGTTGGACTTCAGAAGACATTCCACCCTCTGAAACCGCAACCCTGCCCGCGAAAATTTAAAACAGTTCTTCAAATTCATTTCCTTCTCTTACAATTTAATTCAGTTATTTATATTAAATTTATGGAGATTCATCAATTAAAGTAAGAAAAACAATTCTTCAAAAGTTCAATATAAATAATCGAATAATATAGTGAAAGAAGGAAAACATTTTGAAGAATTGTTACAAATTTTCACATCTTCCACATAAAAATCAATGTCGGAAAACGAGAAGGTTCATTAATAATATTAATTTAGAATACCGTTTGATAATATGTAATTTCATTCAAAAAGTTTTTACAGATCAAAACATATTTCACTCGAAATACGCTTCATTGCACCACCAGCAATTTTTAATTCAAATTAAAAACCAGAAATTTATTAAATTGTAAACACTTGAAGCAAGTGATAACTCATGATAACTTAAACTTTTTTATTTAAAGATATCAAATCGCAAAAAAATAATTCGATTTGATTTCAAATGCGTTATATTGCACCAGCAATTAAAAAATTTGTACGCTAACGGAAGACCGGAATATATATAATCTTTCGGAGTGGGGGGGGGGGGGGGCTGCAGACCCGCTTCGCGTCTCCCGGGTCCCCCTTAATTTTTTTTTATTCCTCTTTGGCTAATTTCCAACCACATTAAATGCGCTGCATCACTCCACCAAAAAATTAAATTGCGCTCAACTGCAAGTACTGATAATGAGAGGGTGGAATAAGGTGGGGGGCTGGTGACACGCTTCACGTATTTCGAATCCTGATTAATATTTGGTAAAACGAGGAAGCGCATTTAAAGTGCTTCGGAATAAGCCAAAGAATATTTAAAAAAATTAATTAGGACTTGAGATACTTAAAGCGTGTCACCAGCCCCCCCCCCTTCCCCCACCTTAACACTTACAATAACTCCTTCAGTTTTGTGGCGCAAAATTTTTACTTTTTGGTACAATGGAGCGCATTTGGGGTGCAATCGAATGGGTTTGTATGAATGTAAAAACATGTGGTGGTGGAAGCGGGGGGGGGGGGGGGTACTGAAACGGACCTCCACTGATCCACTATTTCAATTATCAAAATTAGATTAGCGACGGCGAAAGTAACGTCTGGTCCATAAACGTCAAGCAACGTACACAAACCTTGAGGTAAAGAATTTAAACTTTGCATGAAGTCACAGAGCTCTTAGTTCATCGAGTCCAACTGAAGATGGCTCTGTTGACGTAGCAAATATCTGGTCAAAAAGACACATGGAAGTCGTTCTGCTGTGATTATCCTTCAGTTCAGTTTACTTTATATTGTCCGTATGTAAACATTATGCCACTTATAATGTGGAACTTTTATAAAATTTTAGAGTCTCTAAAACATCTTGTGGCTTCAATTAAGATTATTTTAACTCAAGTATGACTAAAATTATTTTATTATTTATTTGTTTATATTTGTAAAAATCACATATTTATGACGAGATAATTTTTATGCCTTAGAATTCTTTTAAAATTATAGAATTGTTTGACTCTTGAGAAAGACCCGCCGTGTTCG
This sequence comes from Druon quercuslanigerum, assembly GCA_010014905.2. Lineage (NCBI taxonomy): Eukaryota > Metazoa > Arthropoda > Insecta > Hymenoptera > Cynipidae > Druon > Druon quercuslanigerum. The sequence continues at coordinate 15,173 of JAAAKG020173544.1, forward strand.
TCGAAACGTACGTAGAGAATTATTGAAGGAAAAAAAATATTTCTTATAAGATTGGAAGAATTTTATTTAGTTTTGCTTGACCGTAAGACCAAATATATTGGGCCAATTGTTAAAAACTTTCATGAGAAGTGAAAGACGGTCGAAAAAAGGGAAAACAATTTTTTGGATTTCTATATCTGAAATTGTGCGCATACTGTATTTGAAAGTAGTTTTTCTTACTGCATGCGAATAGTAATAATGATTGGAAAAATAGTACTCGTGACTACTTTTTTTCGACTACAATAATGTAGTTCAGTTTACCATAGCTATTTTTTTTCAGTTCAGTCTGATTAAGCTAAGCATAGTTTCGTTCTTGGACTGATTACTAAAATACAAATATCTCAAAAAAACAAAATCTAGAATTGGATAATTTATCAAATAAGGAATATAGCATAGTTTCTAAAATTTGATCAGGCATTAGTATAATCATGATTTACAGTCTCATAACTTCTTCAGTAGAAAAATGAGGTTTTTTCCACAGTTATCTTTACACGGGCGGTTATTTTGGATTCTATTGGTAAATATAATTAAGTTATATTATTCAATTTGACATTGTGCAAATATTTTTCTTGGATAATCCACGAAGGTTCTTGGAAGTCCATAAAAATTTTTGGAATTAGCTGAACCTTTCATTAGAATGTTCCAAAAAGGTTGAACGAAATTTTTTTGTGCCATCCGGGTAATCTGAGTTGAAGATCCGGTATAGATTCAGATTTTACTAGACACAATGTTGATAAAGAATTGCTTAACTGTTCATAACTGAGCCTGGTTGACGTTATCATAATTCTTTTTTAGTCTTGCTTATAACACAATACAAATAGCTTACAAAAACAAGCTCGAGGCTATACATCATTCTTGAGATAACAAATATAATAACTAAAAGTAAAAATGAAAGTTAAAAACTAAACTTTCGTAAACCCTCTCTTTGATACATGTTCCGATAATTTTCCGATAATTTTCAAAATTTTTGAGATAATTTGTTTGAAGTCATAAAAATTCTATGTAAACTTATACATAGTACTCGGAAACCTAAACAATTTATCTCAAAAACTTTTTTGATAGAAAGAAAATTATGAGAGTTATAGCATTTTTTAAATTAAACAAAAAACAAAATTACAATGAACATCTTACGCCAAACAATGCATGTTCTGAAAAAATGCAAGAAAAGAAAAGCGTTGGTTTTTCAAAGTATGCATGATACGAAAAAAATGAATTAACTAAAATTGCCCGCTCTGAAAAGATCTACAAATTTTTTATAAATCACTTTTAGGTAGGAAGCGTGGTTTTTGTTTTTCGACATAAAAAATAATATTAAAAATAAAAATATTATAGTTTTTGACTAAAGGTACAAGGTAAGAAAAAAAAAATTGAACACAAATTTTTTTTTATTCAGAAAGGAGCTACACATTTTTAATAATTATTTTTTGATAGGATGCGTCGTTTTCATTTTTTATTGTGAAAAACAACATAAGAAATAAAAAAATTAAATATTGAGACAAACGATACAAGCTATGAAACAACACTTCAAATAAAAAAATTGAATTTTTTGAAAAACGGCAAAAGGTACGAAATAAAATTAAAAGGAAACCATTGAATTAAAAGATACCATTCGAAATGAAAAATTAAATTAATGGAAAAACGAGAAGAGTAGAAATAAAATGTTTAATAGTAATTTTTATTTTAATAGGATGCGTATGTCTTTAATGATAAAAATTATAAAATGAAAATTCTTTTGTTTCAGCACTTCAGCATTGTATGAATAGTGATAATATAAATTTATTAAAATTATATATATTTTTCGTGGTTGCTTAGAATAAAGTTTCATGCAAAATAAGAAACAAATATCAAAGTCTTTGTTAAAAATAAAATTTGTACTTTATTTTGCAATATCTGAATAAGCAACTCCGTACCGAGGTAAAAAAAACAATACAAGATACATTTGATATACTAGAGTTGAACGTAATGGAGAAAAGTTTAAATTGTCGACAAAATTGAATGCGAAGCACGAGATACGTTTTAAGCAATGTGTTGGTTAAAGACGAAGAAATTTCAACAAAAGAGGATCAACAGTCACCAAAAAAGAGTTGTCGATACTTAAACCTCTAATTTTAAAAATTTTGTGCATAAATGTGGAGGAAATATATAATCGAGTGCAAAGCGCGAAATCCACCTGTCGCGCGCCCTAGCCGCGCTCAAACTTGCAAGTGAATCGATCAGCGCGCCAAGCGCATGATGAGAATACGCTCCTGCAGTGGGCAGATTTTTTATATTTGTTTTTGTGCCTAGTGGCTTTTGCGTATGTTTCATAACGAACTCAGGTAAGACTAAAAAAAATTTAGGTTAGAAAAAAAATTTCAAAGGGAAAGAAAATTTTTTAAAGCATTTCTACACTTTATGCCGATCTATATATTCTTATAATTGGAATTTATATGGATAAGAAAAAGTAAGGGAAGGAAGAGAAGGACAAGTAAGAGATGTATGTGAGGCGGCATTTAAGGAATTAGAGGGCTGAAAAATATGGGAAGTGGTGGGATTGGTATGTTGGATGTGAGAAGTTGGAAAGGAAGAGAAGTGATTGTAAGTGAGAAATGTAAGGAGAGGAGAAGTAGAGAAAAAAGAAGTAAGAAAAGTGGCGGAGTAGTAGGAAAGAAGTAGGAAGTATAGGCGAGGGATGTGTGGGAATGAACGTAGGGTCACTGAGAAAAGATAAGTATATGCGGAAGAAGTAAGAGAAGTGTATGAAGGAAAAGTATGAGAATGCAGTTGCGGGTAGTAGAGGTAGGAGAAGTAAGGTAAGTGTTGAGATCGGAAGTGTGGGATTTAAGGGGTTGGGTAGTAGGAGAATGAAGTGAATGTAAGAGATGCGAGGGGAAGGGAAGCATAGAAGGGATCAGAGAAGAAAGGAAAGTAAGGAATTAGAAAATAGGAATAGTGTGGGACTTGAAGAATATGAGGGTTGAGATACGTGGGAAATGAAAGTGGGAGAATTGAGAAGAGGGAAAGTAGATAATAAAGAATCAAAAGAAGAGAGGAATGGAACGAGAAATTGTGTGGGGTACTTAATTTAATTAAGGTTAAATAGGTGTTGCGCAGAGTGGGAAAGGGAGTGGTAGAAGTGAATAACCATAGGCGGATGCGAATGAAAGCAGAAGAAGTAAAGTTTTACTTTATAACGTTCAGAAATGTGATTGCAAGATGCTAAAAGTATATAAAAGGCAATTTCAAAGGACAAATATCAAGAGAAACTAAAAAAGTTAGTGGCTGACTCAATTAGAATTATACTAAAAAAAGCTATTTAAATAAATAGAAGGACTGGCTCGACCCATGTATCAAACGTAGGGTTAAAGGTATTAATTTGTAGCCAAATTTAGAATATTTATATATTTGTTTAAGAAAAAATAATTTCTAGCAAATAAAAAAAGAATTCTTAACAAATCAGTTCAGTCTTTAAACAATAAAAGTAATATTTGCTGAAAGTAGTAGAATTATCAACAAAATTATTCAAATTTTAACGAAGTATTAGAATTTTCAAACAATAAAGATGATTTCTGAATAAAAAATATAATAGAATACAGTTCAGTTAAAACGAATTTTGGGCATTCTGATAAAAAGACCTTTGCTACAAAATTGGTACTAGGTCCTTTTCCGGAAGACCCATTCTGCGTTGCTTCCATACTTTGGAAAACGGTAATCCTTTGTTTCTTGTTGCAGAGTTAAGTGCACAGTTTTATTGTTTACCTAATGTGGCTTCTATTCCTGGCGTTCCTCGTACCGAAACTTCTGATTCTCCTGAAAGACGTCATTCTCCTAAAAGATTACAGACCAGGTCTCCTCCTGCAAGGCATTCTCTTGCCAGGCTTAATCCTGACAGGTCTTATCCTGCTTAGTTTCATCCTGTAAACTAAGATCATGCTCAGTTTATTCCTGCCCAGTTTCTTTTCGTCAGGTTTAATATTGCTAGAACACCTTTTCCAGACAGTCCTTCAACGCCTTCTCCTTCTGCCAGGTACATGGTTCCACCTACCAAGCTTCCATCTTCCGACGAACGTGGCTATGGCCTGAAAAAACTTCAATTTCTTCGGCTTCGTTACATCAAGAGTTCCTGCCGGGTATTCGAACTTCGAAGATACACTTTTCCTGTCAATCCAAAACTTAAATTGAGATAAGGACGTGATATCTATGAGCCATGGTTCTTGCAATGAACACAGAAGAAATCAAGCAATCTCCAGTGGATCCGAAACGACCAATTACACAATGTTTTGATGTGGTACTCTTAAAAATCGTGTGAACCGCACCATGAAAAGTTTTTTGTGTATTTGAGAAATAGTTTCTTTAACTGTTTTACTTTAACAAAAAGTACGCATTTGTCTAGTTTTATTCTAGGACGTGTTTCTTCTACAAAATTTACAGAAATTATTTTTTTGATACAATTCTTTGAGTAGAAAAATATGTTTTTATGAATGAAGTAAAATTGCACAGGAGAGTTTTTCTCACAATTGAAATCCATCAACTTTTCCTTATATTTGCTAAAAAAAATTAATACAGTACCACTTCTTGAAAAAATAATTAATATTTTATGCCTCTCCACCATCCATAAGAAGGTTGTTCTCGTATTTAAAACTGTATAAGACGCTACTAACATACATATTTTAATCTATACTTATGTTTGACATTATTAATTTTTTCATTATTATAATAAAATAAATTATAGTGACAAATAAATAAAATTGGAATTAACATTTATGATGCTATTTAAAGTTTTTTTTTCTAAAATACAACGGGGCGGGATACTCTTCTCATACACGATTTTTGACAAATAATTGAAAAAATTCCTTCTGACAAACGCATTTTACAGAAAATTCTGATAGCTTCCAACCTATTCAAGAGAAAAAATTTAAAGTAAACAATAAAAAGTATATTTTCAACGAATAAAGATGGATTTTCTACTATAACAGATTATAATCGATCTCACAGGGAGAATATTTTACAAAATATTCGACTTTTCTACCACAAGAGTAGAATTTAATAAAATAGAATTTTTAACCTGCAAAGATGAATTTTAATCAAAGAAGCTTACATTTCTACAAAAAAAAAGAAATTTACAACAAAATAAATCAATTAATGAATTAAGAGTTAAATTTTTAGTTAAAAAAATAATTGAAGAAAGAATTTCAAAATCGCTGAATTTAAGTAGGAAAAAAAATTAAATCCTGAACCAAAAGAAATGAATCATCTCAATCAGAAGAGCTTATTCCATACTTGTGCTAACGTTTCGGAAACATACAGTTTCTATTATCAGGGAAATAAATTTAAAAAAAGTTATATCATAAAAAAGTTGTAAAAAAAGATTATTAAAACGATAAAAATTATAACAATATAATAATTGAATTTTCTTTTATAAAAGATAAATATTCAATGCGCAAAATAATACTTTAACCAATTTCTTATCTTTTCATTATATACAATAGAAGAATTCACCAAAATAGAGTTTTTAACCTGCAAAGATGAATTTTAATCTAAAAAGCTTATTTTTTACCAAAAGAGGAATTTACAACAAAATAAATCAATTTCGAAACAAAGAGTTAAATTTTTAATAAAAAAATAATTAAAGAAAGAATTTTGACATCGTTGAATTTAAGTAGGAAGAAAAATCAAATCCTGAGCCAAAAGAGATGAATCAACTCAATCAGTAGAGCTTATTTTATACTTGTACCAACGTTTTGGAAACCCTAAGTTTTTATCATCACGGAAATCAATTTAAAAAAAATTATATTCTAAAAAAGTTGTAAAAAAAGATTACTAAAACGATAAAAATTATAACAATATAATTATTAAATTTTCTTTCATAAAAGATAAATATTTAATGCGCAAAATATTACCTTAACCAATTTCTTATCTTTTCATTATATACATTAGAAGAATTCAACAAAATAGAGTTTTTAACCTGCAAAGTTAATTTTAATCAAAAAAGCTTAATTTTTATCAAAAGAGGAATTTACAACAAAATAAATCAATTTTGAAACAAAGAGTTAAATTTTTAATAAAAAAATAATTAAAGAAAGAATTTTGAAATCGGTAAATTTAAGTAGGACGAAAAATTAAATCCTGAGCCAAAAGAGATGAATCAACTCAATCAGTACAGCTTATTTTATACTTGTACCAACGTTTTGGAAACCAACAGATTCTCTCATCAGGGACATCAATTTAAAAAAAATTATATTCTAAAAAAGTTGTAAAAAAAGATTATTAAAACGACGAAAATTATAACAATATAAGAATTGAATTTTCTTTCATAAAAGATAAATATTTAATGCGCAAAATATTACTTTAACCAATTTCTTATCTTTTCATTATATACAATAGAAGAATTCAACAAAATAGAGTTTTTAACCTGCAAAGTTGAATTTTAATCAAAAAAGCTTAATTTTCATCAAAAGAGGAATTTACAACAAAATAAATCAATTTCGAAGCAAAGAAATAAATTTTTAATAAAAAAATAATTGAAGAAAGAATGTTGAAATCGTTGAATTTAAGTAGGTAAAAAAATTAAATCCTGAACCAAAAGAAATAAATCAGCTCAATTAGAAGAGCTTATTTTATACTTGTTCCAACGTTTTGGAAACCCTAAGTTTTTATCATCTGGGTAATCAATTTAAAAAAAATTATATTCTAAAAAAGTTGTAAAAAAAGATTATCAAAACGATAAAAATTACAGAAATATAATAATCGAATTTTCTTTCATAAAAGATAAATATTTAATGCGCAAAATATTACCTTAACCAATTTCTTATCTTTTCATTATATGCAATAGAAGAATGCAACAAAATAGAGTTTTTAACCTGCAATGATAAATTTTAACCAAAGAAGCTTAATTTTCATCAAAAGAGGAATTTACAACAAAATAAATCAATTTCGAAACAAAGAGTTAAATTTTTAATAAAAAAATAATTAAAGAAAGAATTTTGAAATCGGCGAATTTAAGTAGGTAAAAAAATTAAATTCCATACTTGTCCTAACGTTTCGAAAACCTACAGTTTCTCTCATCAGGGACATCAATTTAAAAAAATTATATTCTAAAAAAGTTGTAAAAAAATATTATTAAAGCGATAAAAATTATAGCAATATAAGAATTGAATTTTCTTTCATAAAATATAAATATTTAATGCGCAAAATATTACTTTAACCAATTTCTTATCTTTTCATTATATGCAATAGAAGAATTCAACAAAATAGAGTTTTTAACCTGCAAAGATAAATTTTAACCAAAGAAGCTTAATTTTCTTCAAAAGAGGAATTTACAACAAAATAATTCAATTTCGAAACAAAGAGTTAAATTTTTAATAAAAAAATAATTGAAAAAAGAATTTTCAACTCGCCGAATTTAAGTAGGAAAAAAAAAATTAAATCCTGCACCAAAAGAGATGAATCAACTCAATAAGAAGAGCTTATTCCATACTTGTCCCAACGTTTCGGAAACATACAGTTTCTATTATCAGGGAAATCAATTTAAAAAAAGTTGTAAAAAAAAGATAAATATTTAATGCGCAAAATATGAATTAAACCAATTTCTTATCTTTTCATCATATACAATACAAGAGTTTAACAAAATAGAGTTTTTAACCTGCAAAGATAAATTTTAACCAAAGAAGCTTAATTTTCAACAAAAGAGGAATTTACAACGAAATAAATTTATTTCTAAACAAATAGTTTAATTTTTATTTAAAAAATAATTGAAAAAGGAATTTTTTACTCGTTGAATTTAAAGACAAAAAAAATTAAATCCTGAACCAAATGAAATAAATCAACTCAATCAGAAGAGCTTATTCCATACTTGTCCCAACGTTTTGGAAACCTACCGTTTTTATCATCAGGGAAATCAATTTAAAAAAAAATTATATTCTAAAAAAGTTGTAAAAAAAGATTATTAAAACGATAAAAATTATAACAATATAATAATTGTATTTTCTTTCATAAAAAATAAATATTTAATGCGCAAAATATGACTTTAACCAATTTCTTATCTTTTCATTTTATACCCCCCCCCCCTGATTAAAAGATTAGTGTTAACGAATTTGTAATTGGAATTTGTTATGTCAAAATAAAGTAACTATTTATAATTTTCGATTCATTAATTTGTTTCTAATTTGAGAATCAGCAAATTTAAATATTTCTGATTTCTAAGAAATATTCCCTCTGCCATTTTTTAGGAAGAATCTGATCTAGACAAACTTTAAATTTCCCGCTTACTTATGCAATACTTGAACTCAAAATAAATTTTTATTTAATTTTTTTTGTCATTTAAAATTCTTTCGTCTTATTTATGAATGATTTATGTAGGATCTGTTACGCACAGTTTATTTGTTTTATTATCTGAGAATAATATAAGTTCAACATTTGAATGATTCTTAAATTTAGTTTCGAAGCATAATTGATTAATTTTCTATAAATTGGTTCGGTTATAAAACGTATAAATATTAGTGACTTCAGACCACACAGAGGCAAGCCGATCAATAAACATGTTTGTGAAAACTGCTTTTTACTGACTCAAGAGGTTTCAAAACGTGCAAAAAAATTCAATAACTGTAATTAGAAATGATGGGAATGGAAAATTTAAAAAAAATTTGGTGAAGTCTGGTTGAGACAAAAATAGTTTTCTTGTTGAGCTGATTCAAGATATACAAATATTTGTTAAAAAATTTGCTCTTGACGTAGATGATTAATCAGATAAGGAATTAAGCACAAATGCTGAAATGTAAACGAGCGACTAAATAATGATAATTTATTCACTGGTAACCAGATAATTCATTAACAAAGTAATTGGCAATTCTTTAATTTGAAAAAATGTGGGCCCTTTCTGGTCTTGTCCTTCTTCTTCTTTATTTTATCAGTAAGTATAATGATATGACAACATATTTTTTTTAAAGTTTTTTTATGGGTTCGCAAATAATAAGGTGTCCTAAGTAATCCGCATTTTATTCTAATTAAAATCCTTTAAAATCATTCGAAATCTTTAAAAATTAATATTCTTTATAGAACATTTCGCGAAGGTTCTCGAAAGTTGTTACATGTTCGTGAATTTATTTTGTTTTTAAAGTGGGTTTTGATTTAAAAAATTGCCTGCCATACTATCATTATCATAAATGATAATAATGTAATAAATTATCACAAATTTTTATCTCTTCTTTGGTTGAACAATTTTTTTGTTGTTTTTTTGTTTTCATACCTTTTGTCGTTTTTTCACAAATTTTTGATTTTTTTTTAATGTTATTTTTATGAATAAAAGAAATGTCGCGCGTCCTATCAAAAAGTGATTCAAAAGAAATTTGTAGCTTTTTTTGGATACACAATTTTTGTTAAGTTTTTTGTTTTTTAATAATATTTTTTACGAATAAAACAAAAAAACGCACATACTACGAACAAGTGATTAATAGACATTGTTTGCTACTTTTGATTTTTTTCATTTCATTTTTGTGTCTACATTTATCTTTTTCATTTGAAAACTGGTTTCAACTATTTTTATTTTTACTTTTATTTTTATTTTCTCTGGTTGAAGAATAATCATTTTATTTTGAAACACAACAATTTGTTTGTAAGTACACTTTTTACTCATAATTTATTTTATTTTCAAAATTTATTTTGTTTGTAATCTTCACTTCTTGGGAAATATCTTTTCATGAGTGGGAAATTTAATTATTTATTATTATTTAGAAAATTTAATTTAGAAAAATAAAATATTGTGTTTGTACAATTATTTACTTTTTCAGTGAAGGGAAATCTTTCGTTTTATTGAAAAAATTGAATTATTCACAACAGATTAACATTTATTTCAATAATTATTTCCTTGAAGTAAACCTTAAAAAATAGAGTTATTGTTATTTTCTCGTATGTTATCTTATTATTTATTCACTGACATTATTTATTTTCTTCACAGTGTTTAAACAATAGAAAGGCAGTATTTTCAAGTAAAAGAGAGATTAGTTCATGCAAGCATTTACGTAATATGACCTTCTTATTCTTTTAACAGGGACAGATATGTTTCATCATCACATCGTTTTATTAAACATTTTTATTTTTTACCATTTTAACGTTTATCACGTTTTAGCGTTAATAAATTAATTAGAAAATATTTTGAAAAATTGAATAAGTAATTTTCCACCAATCTGCAGTACTTATTCACTTTGTGTCGACAAATAATGTCGATTTTTGTTGATTTTTTCATTATTCTCTGTCATAAAAAAAAAATTTCTACTATAAACAAATAATTTTTAAACAAAAAAGGCAATTTTTAAGAAAATGGTTAAATTTTTAATTACACAGAAAATATGTATTTTCTACCCAATTAAATTTTTGATTTGAAACACGACAACTTTAGAGCAACATAAATATATTTTCAAGTAAAAAACATCAATTTTTTATGAAAATTAATATAAATACATGTGTAGTAAAAAATAATAATTTTCAACAAAAAAATGTATTTCAAACGAAATTTTTCAACTTTTTATCTAAAGAAACTGTCGACGAAAATTATAAATCATCAATAAAAACAACTTTTTTTTGAATAATTAAATTTTCATGCAAGAAGATGAATTTTATGCCAAAAGGAAACACTTTGCTAACACCTATTGTGTACTTAGTATCTAAATTTTTGTTTTTAGATAAATAAATTCATTACAAAAACCACAAACTTTTAACAAAAAAGTTAAATTTTTTACCATAGCGATGCATCCTCGACCAAGAAGATTAAATTTCTATACAAAAAAATATTTGGGATATAAAATTAAATATTTAAATTTTTCATTTAAGAAATTAATTTTGAATATTAAAACTAATCTTCAAGGAATATTTGTTTGTAAATCAACTTTTAATCAAATATTTTAAATTCCAATGGAATTTAAGGCAAATACTGAAATTTTGTACCAAATAAGTTAATTCTCTACCAAGAACAAGACAAATATGTCATAAGATGGATTTATCATTATTACAAAAAAATAAAAAAATTTTGTTTTATTATAAAAAATTTGTTTATAAAAGAACACAAATTTAAGGTTATGGGGAAACTTAGTGGTGAAAATTAAAAATTGTAAATAGCTGTTTGAATGTCTTATTTTTTATTAAATCAGTGAGTTTCCATTAAAACAACACTTCGCACGCGTAGGTCGCACAGAATTCTACTGCGCATCCCTAAAAGCCGTGGAAGTCTACTGTGCTTCTGTAAGTACTCCCAAATTTTTTCTGCGCCTCCGTTTGTGTCATTGAACTCCACTGCGCAGTCGAAAATGCTTTGTAACTCTACTGCTAAGCATAATGTTTGATAACCAACCTGTAGTCAATTAAATAATTTAAATTTGTCCACATAAACCGCTCCTTGGGTTTCTCATCACTTTGTAAATTTTTAAAGCACAATTCAAGGAAGTTTTTAGGTTGGACCCAATGGTAAAAAGTTTCTTATGAGTTCGGCTCCGGCGTAGAACCGTTAATATTCTTAAAGGGCCTAGGCCGGGCCGTTTCTCAAGAATTTAAAAGGTCCGGCTCCTCACTCAGAACCCTAAAAACGTAAAGGGTTCGGGTCCGAACCTTTTAGAATTAAAAGGCTCCGCTTAGCGCCTGCAAGCTTTAGAATTTAACACGTTTGGGTCCGGACCTCCTCCCCTTAATAATGTAAGGAGCCAGTCGATACCCGAACTCATCAGCAATTTTTTAAACTACGGTCCAACCTAAAAGGTTCAAATCCCAGGTTACTTGGAATCTTTTATATACAGTTAGTGGAGGCTTCTAATGCGTCCCCTAAGGGTTTACATTTTTCTTTCACCTTCTTCCTATTCCTTAACACACCTCCCACACCCTTTTTGGTGGTGG
>JAAAKG020173555.1:0-27067 GCA_010014905.2 Druon quercuslanigerum
TATTTAAAAAAATATACATTTCTAAATTGAAAAATAATAATACATAAACTAGATTTTTTATTATGTGAAAAAGAATTAGAAAAAAGTTATGTGCAATTTTATAAAAAAAATTGTATTGAGAATTTTTTTTTAATAATTGTTTTAATAAATTTAAATAATAATTTTTAGATAATAAATAGAACATTTAAAGCAGACAATTCAAAATCCCGAAAAATAAAGTTTCCGACACTGTAGAATTCTTAAATTGAAAAATTCCCGAATAATAAAATTCCTGAATAAGAAAAATCTGAAAAAATCCCCCCCCCTCAATTGTTTTTCATTAATAATATTTATTCATTAAAAATACAATTTAGGAAATATTTTAATCACCCAAATTTTTTTTAAGTACAATGTATTTTTTTACATAATTTTTTAACTTTTTAATTAGAATAATTTAAAAATATTTATCAGTGGAAAAGAATAATACAAGAACAAGAATTTTATTATAAGCGCAAGAATGAACTAAAAAAAAATTTTCTGTAATGATAAATTTAAACAATCATTTTAAAAAATAAATTACATATTTAAGAGGGTCCATAGCAAAATCTCGAAAAATAAAATTCTCGAAACTGTAAAATTTCAGAATTACGAAATTCCTAGATAACAAAATTCCCAAAATAAAAGTTCTCGATAGAAAATTTTCCATTTATAAAATATCCAAACTAGAAAATTCCCGAACTTAAAAAATTGGTTTTATTTATAAAATTCAAAAATTGTACATAGTCTAGAATTTTATTATTCAGGATTTTTTAGTCTCCCAATCAAAAAAAAAAAAAATTGTATTAAAATTTGAGATATTTAAATTAGATTAAAAATCAAGTTTAAAATCCTATTTAACGTCCAATAATAAATTTCATGTAAAGAATTTCTGAAAATAAAACCAAGAATCTGACGAATAAAGTTAGACAACAACCATAAAATATTCCTATTTTAATTTGAAAAAAATCATATAAAAAAAAAAAAAAGCGAAAAAGGAAATATTTTTGGATCTTCCTCTTGAGAAAGAGGAAAGAAAATTGAAAAGGCAACCAACCAAATCCTCTTTCTTTGTACAATCAAAATATTTTATTACAGAAATTTTCTAATTGTTTAAAATCTAAAATTTCACAATTCAGCAATATTTAATTTTTTCTGCATAATGAAATTCCCGAGAGAAAATTGCCGAATTATAACATATCTGTAAATAGAAAATGCCTAAATTTAAACAATTAAAAAAGCTTCCCTTTTAAACCGATTATTCAATTATTAAAAATACATTAATTAAATAATTTGGTCTAAGATTTTTCGTAAATGTTTATTTATTTTAATTATTGTTTTATTATTTTGTTTCCCTAGTCGTAATAAAAAAACAATAATAATTGAAAAACAAATTTTTTAATTTGTTCAATTCAGAAATTCTTCAGTGTCGGATATTTTTTATTTTGTAAATTTTCTGTCATTTTTAAATTCGGTTACATTATAGACTCACGGGAATGTTATTGTTCTAGAAATATAAAATATTGTCACAATTTTTTAATTCGGGGTTTTTAGGCTTGGGTAATTTTCTATTTCAAAAATTTTACTTTTTGGCAAGTTTACAGCGCCGAGAACTTTTTTCCGGGATTTTCAATCATCCCGCCCAAAAACTCTAAAATTATAAATTTTCCCTATTTTTTATCATTTTTATCAGAATTTTTTTTAGTCCACCAAAGAGATGCAATTAATTTTGTGGACATCGAGTCCATCTGTGCAGTTAGGCGGAGTGAAATTACCAAAATTAATCGAATCGTTTCAGCTGAGGGAAAAAATGTATGGGATGATATCCGGACAAAGTGGAATAATTTTTTCTTTTAATTGGTGAATATCTCCTTTTCTTTTTTGCGATTTACATATTCAAGCAACAAATTGTGATTAATTTAGAATTTTCTTCAGTTATGAAAAATTCTCCATTATTTGTTAACTAATAAGACTTTTTTTATTTTAAAATTAAAATAAGAACAGAAGATATTAACCAACTTTTTTACTTTTTTCTTATGTCAACTTAGCTATGCATATTAATAAAAATTAATTAATTCAATAACTAATTAAACAGTTGGAACAAACAATGTCTCAAAAAACAATCTTGTTGAAGAAAAAAATTTTTCTTTTGGATGTAGAATATTTGCAAATGAAAAAAATCTGTTTTCAGAAATGAAAAAATTGCCCAGAAAACTCTAAAACAATTTTGTTCTCGATTTGATATTTTGATAATCAGGGAGGGTATTTTTCATTGATCTTCAAAATGACACAAGAACTATTTTTTTTCATTAACTTTGTAAAATAAAAAAGAATACATTTTTTCGATGTTAAGAGATTTTTTGTTTGAATATATTATTGTAATCGTAGTTCGAAAACAAAACAAATACTTCGATGTAAAAATTGCAAATTCTAATTTAATTTCTTTAAAAATATTAAAACATTTTTGAAAATATTAATTTCAAAATATTCATAAATTTGGTAAAAATACTACGAATATTAATAAAAATTCTAAAATATCATTGAAATAATTAATTAACTTTTTTAAATGGATTTATCCTGTTTTATTCACTCATTCCTCAATTATCTCCTCGAGAAAATTTTTTGGGCGTCATAAGGATAAATTAAAAAAAATTTGTATTTTTCAAATTGTTATATTATGCGCAACTAAAGTTTAATTCGTTTGGCAAAGTTTGCATGAATTCTCTTGAAATGTTTGTTGTCACATTTGGGAAATTTATTCCAGCACGTGGAACGATAGGTATTCTTTCTCAGGAAACCTAAGATTCCAGTCGTGTCGTGCCACCATGCTTCCTTTATGCGTGGCATGTTGCGCCAGCCAAATACTTGAACAGGAAAAGGGAAAAGGGAAAAAGGGAAAAAGGGCTAACAGAGGGGGAGGCAGAGCTTCTGTCGCCATACGGTTGCCGAATAACAATCACCATAAAATGATCACCATAAATACTACTCTTATTTTTGTTGGCAAACTGATAGAACCTTAACAATGCACCCCCCCCCCCTATATCAGAATGTTGCTAGGTATGTGGTTGTCTAGACTGAGGAATATTTTTTTTAGATTTTTTTTGTGCAGTAAATATCTAAAAAATTAGTCAAAGCAACTTTCTTCTCTTCTCTTCTATCTTGTACAGTCCCATTCTATCCAAAACTTTATTATAGTCCCTCCCCTCCCCAACATTCCCTGCCATCTCCTCTAGCTATCTCTTCTTCCCCCTCCTTACTTACTTTTTCTTATTTCCACTAATTTTCTCATTACACAACTCCTCACAGCTAAACTCACTCACTTGAATGTGACCCCTACCTCCAACTTTAGCCCCTCCCCTAGTGTATATATACCTCCTTTTGGCTTCTCCTTTCCTCTTCTACTTACATGTCTCATCCTGCACTTCTTCGTTATGCCCCCACTTCATACTGTCCACTCTTCACATCCCTCGATTAGTTCCCTTCTTTACTTGTCCCTACTTCCCTTGTCCAACTTTTTTTATATATCTATTTTTGCTTCCATTTCCTTCCCTCGCTTCGTCATCCTCCTTCGTTGCTCTCCCGTACTTCGCATGTATCACCTCCTGATTTTTTCTTTCCTCTCCTACTTCCCTCACTCATCCCTCACTTCTTCCTTATGACTCCACTCACCATCTCATACCTTCCGCTCGTCACATCCTTTGATTAGTTCTCTCTTTTACTTGTTTTTAAACTTTCCTTTTACACCTAGACCTTTTTTTGCACTTCCCCCCTCACTTCACCACCGCAAACTTTCCCTCCCCTATTTTTGCTCGTCTCCATTCTCGTCGATTCTCCACACCGCCACTTTTCACTTCTAGTTTCCATCCATCATTTAATGCACTCCCCTACTTCCATCATTTAGCTTCTCTCCTTCTCTTCACTTTAACCTCTCCTTCCTTAATTTTACCTTCTTCTTTGCCACTTTTCTTCTCATACTCTTCATACTTGACATTCGTCGTTCACTTCCTTCCTCTGCTTCTACCTACCTGCCCTCTCTAACTTTCACTTTCGTCTTCTTCCGGCACATCTGCTTCTCCCTCCTTTCTTGATCCTCCTTAATCTCACTCACTTTCTTATCACATGACTCCCCACCCCTGATGACTATCAATCACTTAAATAGCTTCCCTACTTCCCCCTTTAGCCCCTGCCCTACTTTCTATATACGTCCCCTGGTTTTTCCTTTCCTCCTCTACTTCACTCTCTCATTCGTCACTTCTTAGTCATGCCATCCACTCCCTACCTCATACTTTCCACTTTCTTCACATCCTTCGATTAATCATCTGCTTTACTTGTGCCTACTTACTCTGTCAAACTTTTCTTTTATACCTCTACTTTTCCCTTAATTTTCTCTAATCACTTCTTTTTCCTTCATCCTTACCGTTCGCTATTTTCCCTTCATTCGCATCTACTCACTTCTTTAAACCACCATTCTTCACCCCTTGTTTCCATCTCTCACTTAACGGGCTCCCCTACTTCCAACATTTAGCGTTTCTCCTACTTTCCCTACTCTCTTATATTTTCCCTCTCCTCTCCCACTTCACACTGCTCGTTTACTTCCTTTCTCTACTTCTTCCTACTTCCCATGCCCACCGTTCTCTTTCCACTTATACTTTCCCTGCTCTCTCTACTTATCGCTTATTCTTCCCTCCGTTAAGACATTTTGAAAATTTCGTTTATAAATTGACTAAAAATACTTAGGAACTTAATTTTTCAATTATTTATTTCGGGTATACGTAAACAGATTTCTGATTGAACAGAATCCATTAAAAATGAAGGGTCCGTGGTCTAGACCTGTTAACTGACATTTTTTTTTTAAATAAATTTTTTGTACTTTCTGGAACACTTTTTATATGCAGTTAATATCCAACAAACGAAACGGCAAAATGCCTTTTAGTTCTTTTACAATAGATGTGGATGAAATGGATTTGAAATTTCTGAAATTGCAGTTAACAGGTTTAGACCGCGGATCCTTCAAATAGAAATAAAATTTCTAAAAAGTTATTCGTATTTGCATTTTTTGCATTGTCTTTAAAAAACTGGAATTTTTTATTTAAACCTCTATATCTTTTAGCCTAATTGAGTTATTTATTATTTACTTTTTTATTCTAATATAGTTTATTGTCGTGTTTAAAAATCATCGAAAAATAAAAAAATATTTGGAATTATTAATAGGGAAGTGGTTTTTTAAAGAAAAATTAAAAACCGAATTTCTGAAAAAACAGAACTTTAAATTTTTCGGACATTTTTTTTCTGAACTTGTATTTTGATAATGAAGATATCTTGTAAGCATTATGTTCAAAAAATAAGTTTCCTAGCCAAGAGAATCCTTTTTTCTGACAATTGTATTTTCTTCTTTTTTTGTTTTACGAGAAAAAACGAAAAATTAAATTTGCTATTAAAAAAAAAAAGCTATCTCCGTCTCAAAAATGGTTAAGCGTTCATGATGCTGATAAGATGCCCTTCTGGTACTAGTAACATTTTTTAAAAAATATGTAGAAAAATAAAAACAAAAGATTTTCCAGAAAATATATTTTTTCATGTTTTACAAAATTTAAAGAAAATAAAAAAGAATTTCTAGAAAACCCCACGTGTTTTTTTTCAAAATATTTTTTAAAAGTTTCTACTATTAGAAGAAACACATCTCATCAGCATCATGCGGTATAAGCCATTTTTTAAGCAGGAAGAATTTTTTTTTCATAAAAATAGTAATTTTAAAATTTTTCTCTTATAACTTAAATAGCATCAAACTCACAAGATATTTTTATTATCAAAGCAGAAGTTAAAAAAAAATTAGCAGAAAATGTAAAGGGGTTTTTTTAAAGAAAATTGATTTTTAATGTTATCAGAAAAACAGCTCCCCTTTTGATAATTTAAAATATTTTTTTAATTTTCCGGTGGATTTGAAAAGAAGTCGATGAACCCTTTTATAACAAAAAAAAGGATAGAAAAATATTTAAATTAGTTTAAAAGTTATAGAGATTTTAGGAAAGAAATCGAGTTTATTTAAAAAAAAGCACAAAATTCAAATATGCATAATTTTTTATATTTTTTTTTGTAAATCGGAAAAATGCGTATCACAAAATTCCTCTCAAAAAAATATTTTATCCCCAAGATATTCTGCAATTTCAAATGTAGGACCCTGCCTGTTTTTAAATTTTAGGCCTTATTTTTCTAGAAAGGCTTTTTGTTCTTACTGTCTTTATATTATCAGTGGCTTCATTTTTTCTATATTTAATTAATTACAAATATTTTCATGCAGATTTTAAAACTCATTTTTAGGAAAAATAATTTTTTTTATTTGTTTCTGTAAGCTATTGTCGTACCTTGGATCCGTTACAAAATACAGAAAACAAATTAAAGAAAGACACTTATTATACAAAAATGTGGAACCAGTAAAAAATTTTTTTTTTTCTTTAAAGTAAGTTAACAAAAATATAATTGAATAATTTATAAGTATAGCAGTATAAAATATCTTGCGTTTCGTCAATAAATTTTTCTTACAATTTTTGAATATATTTAGTTTATGAACAATAAAAACAGAGAATGAAAAATAGAATCGTCAGGCTAGACGTCAGAAACTTTAACCCATTAGGGATACAGTAACTGAATTGAAAAAAGTCACTTATTGTACAATAATGTGGAACCAGTAAAAAAATTTGTTTTCTTTTAAATAAGTTAAAAAATTTAATTAAATGATTTATAAGTATAGCAGCATAAAATATCTTGCAGACTAGACGTCAGAAACTTTAACCCATTAGGGATTTTAGTGATAATTTTTGCTCTTATTTTACTAACCAATTTTTATGAATCAAGCTGTTTTATCTAGGCCGATCAATAAGTTGGCTTTCAAAAAAAAAATCTAAACGAACCAAATAAAAAAAGTTAGTGAAAAGATGAAAACGATCATTAATCTTTGGCACTTTCAGGTACTAAAATTCCGTCGACTGAAGAATATGAACGATCTTGAATGAAGGCTATCACAATGTGTTTTAAGTTCAAACGCTCTCTGATTGTCTAAAAAATATGGTCAGAAAAGGATAATACTAAAAATGGTGATTACAAGTTCGACCGGAAGTCAGAATTTCCCCGAGACAGGATCGAAATTGCGTCGATCCAGGAGATTGTCTTCCACTCGAGGACTACAGAGAGTCCCTAAAAACATTAGGGATTCCAATCCGCCTTGTGTAAACCCGGATCTTAATCAGAAATTGGGACTGTGTCCAATAGTGAGCAAAAAATTGGACGAAGAAGATGAACCGAATAGAAGAGATCATATAAACTGGGAACTGAACGAGAGGATAAGTTTGAGTAGTGGTTCTAGTCCTGGTATTGAAATTCGTCCTGATGCCGCAAGAGGCATCGAGTTTAGTGAGAGTCGACAAAAAAATGATTTCGAAACTAAATTCAAGGCTAAGGAGTTTAAGGAAGCAGCTAAAACCAAAGGACCTAGAGTTGGTCGTAAAGATCTGGAACTGATGAACGTGTCTGGATTTCCTGCGAAGGAGAATGTGATAAAGAGCGATTCAAAGTACGAGGTTGCATTCAGTGAGCCTTCAGTTTTGAAGTCTAAGGAAAGAGGTTAGTACTTCTTTTTTATTCATAATAATAAACCACCGTTTATGACAATATTAGGACATTATAGATAATTTTTAGAAGGTTATCCTTTCCTTTAACTTCTTTTTCACATTTAGTCTTTTATCCTTTATCATTCGTTCCTCTAGCATGATTCAATTATTTCATTAAAGTATCACGTAATCCTTTCTTGAAATCTTTACCACATTATTTTTATAGCTTCCTTTACCTTTTATTTCTCCTCCATATCCTTCCATATATGTTTCCTCAAAATATTGGTTTAGTTTTTTGTTTCTTTTATTTTCTCATACACGACCTTCCAAATCTCTTCTACGGCTATAGCATGCTCACCTTCTTCTTCTTCCTTCTTCTCCTTTAATCTTCTCTATTACTATTTTTATTATGTTAAATATCTCCTACAATTATTTCTGCCGCTTAGTTTATATTTAGTCCTCTAATTTTCTTATTCTTTACCATTTCCTTCACTTCTTCTGTTCCTTCCATCGACCAATTCTTTCTATCTAATCTTTTTGCAGTTACTTAAAATTCTTATTGTTATTACTTTATTCTTCCTCTAATGTCACAAATATGGAAAAGTGATCCAAATTTATATAATCTACCTCTACTTCCTTGCCCTCTTTGCCCTTTCTTGCCCTTTCCCACATTTTTTCCCTGTTTTACACTTTTTTGCACTTTCTTGCCCTTTCTTACACTTTCTTGCCCTTTTTTCTCTTTCTTACCTCGTCATCCACTGTTGCATAATTAATTACCGTTCCCTTTCCTTATACTGAACTTTATTCTAATTTCTCAACCCCCTCTATGTTTCCGATTAAAATAACCATACCAACTCTTCCAAGCTCTTTAACAATTCCTTTTTCTCCTTATTTGGTATCTTATCTTTAGTGATTCCTCCTTTCTCTCCTTCCTATTCTCATTTTCCTCTATCTCCTCTTATATTAAAATCTGCTTTTATAAGCCTTACGCGTCATTATTTTATTTTATTAGATCTCTTATCTTCTCTGATTTTTCTTTATCTCTTTGTATACATACCTTACGATCTTCCATCTCTCTCCTCTCATCATTATCTCTTCTAATATTAATTCTTTTAATTGCATTGTCATATCTAACCTCTTGGAAAACTTTCCCTTAACCTATTTTATACTTTTTTATCTCCTTTTCTTCTTGTTATTATTATCCTCTTATCCTCTTTTTTCTCCTTGTATTCCGTAACATCACTTTTTACTAACTCTTCCCTTTCTTCACTTCACTAACTTCTTTTCCTAATTTTTCCTTATTTCCTCTGACACCATTTTTCTTAACTTATACTTGCTTCTTTCTTCTCATATTTTCATCGCGAATCCTCCATTCTCTTAGAGCTTTTATGTAAGGGTCTTTTCTTTGTTATCACTTCATTGTTGCCTTTGTTTTTTTTATTATCAGCAGTGCTATTTGTACTATTCTTCCTCCTTTCTTTCCTATACTTCTCACTTTTTCCTCTACCTTCGCATCTATCCTTTTTACCACTTCCTTTACTTTCCCTCTACATCAGTTTTTCTTCCTGCCTTAAAACTATTGGTCTTAGCTACACACCTTCTCTATCCAACTTTCTAACACTTCCTTTTTTTATTAGAGACTCCCTACTTTTATAGCATTCATTCTAAAGTTTGTATAGTTTTTTCCAAATTTTCATAACCTCTTTCTGTTTCTCATCTCTTTTCCACGTTTGGCCATTTACCTCCTAATTTTTTAGTTTATTTCCTCTTCCCTTTCCCCTTGTGTTTATCCCTTATTTTTTCGGTCTAAAAAAAATATACCCTTATTTTTGTAAATTCAGTTTTAGGGTTCATATTATGAAACATTAAAATGGAGGAGGAGGTTCGTGTTTTCTTAGGGTTTTTTAGGATGAGGGTGAGTGGGGGGGGGGGGGTATTCTCACCCAAATACGTAAAATGTTTAAATTATGAATTTTCTGCACCATCAATTTTGTATATCATAATTTCTAAATAATTAATTTTTACCTCATCCTGAAATTTATTTCTAAATGTTTATTAACATTATTGATAGAAGAAAAAATTTTAATTGTATATGATTTCTTAACAGTGTGAAATAATTCTGTTCTTATCATTTCGTTGCCACACTATAATTTTAAAACTTTCTTACATTTTCAAAGAGATACGGATTATGTTTAATAATTATGAAAGCTTTAAGAAAATTAAACTTTTTTTAAGCTTTCTGAGAAAATTTTAAATGGTTTAGTTTTTATTTTAAAAGAAAAATTTTATGTTTTTGAAGATTTCAGAATGTGTTTAAAGGGAGTAATGAATTTATATAATTTATGAATTATGAGAGAAAATTGAAAAATATTGCAAACAATTTTTAATTATTTCCTAAATTTTTTAAAATGTCTTAAAAAGATTTTTAAATAAAAATTTGCAATGTTGTCGTATTACAAAATTTTCTAAAAATAATTTAGTAGGTTCAAGAGATATTCAGAAGTGTTAAATGGGTTAAAAAAATAATTCAAAATTCTAAAGATTTTTAAAGAATTTTAAGGTTCCACGAAAATAAAAAAATTTCTTTAGGTTCTAAGAAAAATTAAAATTGTATTTTATTTCAAAAAATTAATTCTAAAAGATTATTTAAAAAGAGTTTCAAGCATTTCAAGCGATTTCGAAAATGATAAAAAAAAGTCTAAAAGATTTTAATGCAAGTAAAAAAATTTAAAAAAAAAGATTTTTTAAAGAGTTTTTTAAGCAAAATGTTTCAATTTAGTTAGATTAAAAAATAAAACAAAGAAAAGATAATTATACAAAAATAAAAAAAAAGGCGAAAAAGAAGGCAACATCCAAGAAACCTTCCTTATTTTTTCTATTGTCTATTTTATTTTTTTAAAAAGTACAACAAAACAAAAGCCGCATTCAGATTTATTTAAAATTATTGTTTTTATTGGATTGGAAAGGGCGTTTAATGAACACCGAAACGTTGAACAATTTTTATAAATATTTTGAAATTGTAGTTTTTAAACGAAATTTTTTTTATTAGTATAAATTTGGGTGTTTAGAGAATGTAAATTCGGAAGAACATTTTATAATTCATATTTCGAATACCCTAAATTGTACATCTGTTACAGGCAAAGTATTTAATCTGGGATTATATATAATCCTTAGGCATTAAATATAATCTTGAGGTATTATCATGAGGCATTATTTATAATCCTTAGGCATTATACATAATCCTTATGCATTATATTCAATCCTCAGGCATTATATGTAACCTTGAGGAATTATCATCAGGCATTATATATAATCCTTAGGCATTATATTTAATCCTTAGGCATTATATTTAATCCTTAGACATTATATATAATCTAAAGGCATTTTATTTAATCCTCCGGCATTATATTCAATTCTTAGGCATTATACATAATCCTTATGCATTATATTCAATCCTCAGGCATTATATGTAATCTTGAGGAATTATCATCAGGCATTATATATAATCCTTAGGCATTATATTTAATCCTTAGACATTATATATAATCTAAAGGCATTTTATTTAATCCTCCGGCATTATATTTAATCCTTAGGCATTATATATAATTCTTAGGCATTAAATTTAATCCTCAGGCATTATATGTAATCTTGAGGCATTATTATAAGGCATTATATATAATCATAGGGCATATTATTTAATCCTTAGGCATTATATTTAATCCTTAGGCATTACATATAATCCTTAGGCATTAAATTTAATCCTTAGGCATTATATGTAATCTTGAGGCATTATTATAAGGCATTATATATAATCCTTAGGCATTATATACAATCATAAGGCATTTTATTTAAACCTCAGGCATTATATTTAATCCTCAGGCATTACATATAATCCCTAGGCATTAAATTTAATCCTTAGTCATTATATGTAATCTTAAGGCATTATTATAAGGCATTATATATAATCTTTAGGCATTATTTATAATCTTAAGGCATTTTCATTAATCCTCAGGCATTATATTTAATCCTTATGCATTATATATAATCCTAAGGCATTAAATTTAATCCTCAGGCATTATATGTAATCTTGAGGCATTATTATAAGGCATTATATTTAATCCTTAGGCAATATATATAATCTTAAGGCATTTTATTTAATCCTCAGGCATTATATATAATATTAAGGCATTTTATTTAATCCTCAGGCATTATATATAATTTTGAGGCATTATCATGAGGCATTATATATAATCCTTAGGCATTATATTTAATCCTTAGGCATTTTGTTTAATCCTTAGGCATTATATATAATCCTTAGGCATTAAATTTAATCCTTAGGCATTATATGTAATCTTGAGGCATTATTATAAGGCATTATATATAATCCTTAGGCATTATATACAATCATAAGGCATTTTATTTAAACCTCAGGCATTATATTTAATCCTCAGGCATTACATATAATCCCTAGGCATTAAATTTAATCCTTAGTCATTATATGTAATCTTAAGGCATTATTATAAGGCATTATATATAATCTTTAGGCATTATTTATAATCTTAAGGCATTTTCATTAATCCTCAGGCATTATATTTAATCCTTATGCATTATATATAATCCTAAGGCATTAAATTTAATCCTCAGGCATTATATGTAATCTTGAGGCATTATTATAAGGCATTATATTTAATCCTTAGGCAATATATATAATCTTAAGGCATTTTATTTAATCCTCAGGCATTATATATAATCTTAAGGCATTTTATTTAATCCTCAGGCATTATATATAATTTCGAGGCATTATCATGAGGCATTATATATAATCCTTAGGCATTATATTTAATCCTTAGGCATTTTGTTTAATCCTCAGGCATTATATGTAATCCTTAGGCATTATATATAATCCTTATGCATTATATTTAATTCTCAGGCATTATATATAATCTTGAGGCATTATCATGAGGCATTATTTATAATCCTTAGGCATTATATTTAATCCTTAGGCATTATATATAATCTTAAGGCTTTATATATAATCTTAAGGCATTTTATTTGATCCTTAGGCATTATATTTAATCCTTAGGCATCATATTTAATCCTCAGGCATTATATGTAATCTTGAGGAATTATCATGAGGCATTATATATAATCCTTAGGCATTATATATAATCTTAAGGCATTATATAATCCTAAGGCATTATATATACGGCCGAACAGAGAAAATGAAAGTGTTAGGCATTATCTATATAATGCATAGAAGAGACTAGGCATTAAGAAAAAAGTATCTTTGATAAAAATCCACGTTGGTTTTCTTGTAAAATGTTTAAAATGTTTAAAAATTAAAAATTCATTAACCAATTTTTCTATTATGTTTTATTTGTTTCAAAACAAATCAAAACTGATTTTCTAAATACCAGCCCCAGAAGTCTGTGTGGATGCCAAAAAATCCCATAATTGAAAATTGGGTTTTGCGACTTTTTGGCGCTAATTATGAATTTGATTCGAAAAAAAAAATATTGTTCAATACATTCCGAATAATTCAACTCATTTTCAATATTTTAATTAGAGTGAGGGAATAATTAACTCAAGTTAGTAAAAATAGTATTATTTTTAATAATATTGTCTTCGGATAATGATAGAGAGTTGTGGTTTTTTCTGAGATATTCAAAATACATTTTATTTTGTAATTAGAGTGAGATAATAATTAATGCAAATGTGAAAAGTGAATCAAAACTTATAAATGTAAAAAAAAACTGTTGAGTGTAAAAAATACAAAACAATAATACTTTGTTTAAAAGATTATGTTTGTTAAATTGCATCCATTAGTACCTCATACTATTTGAAAAGTGGATACAAAGTGTAAAATTATAGAAAAACTGCAACTTTCCAGCATTATTCTAAGAGAATATTGTAAATAATAATAATAGATTAAACAAACAATTATTTGTTTTAAATTTAATTCATTATTGGTACGCTCTATCTAAAAAGTTCAAAATAAGTTCAACAACTCGGAAGCCCCACGGCTTTCTAACTCTATACTAAGAGAAAATTGCGAAAAAGAGCCACAAATTGTGTAATTCATTTATGTAAACATTTAATAAAAGTAATTTGAAAAATTAAATTTTTTAAAAAATAATCTGCTGTCACAAATCTCTGTAACATTTAATAGGGTTTTATTAAAAAAATACTTCAACATCTGATAAAAACTGTGAATAAAAAGTTGATGATACTATTCAGGATTTTTTTGCAGGACAAGGTTTCTTTTTAATGTTCCTGCAAAACAAAGTTTTTAGCCAATAAGAGTTGCTTCGTAAAAAAGAAAATTTTAAAATGAAACAGAACATTGTAATCTACATAATAATTATTGAAATACAGATTTTGTCTTAAATGACCAGGCATTATATATAATGCCTGGATTATATACTTTGCCTATTACATATCCACTTTTTTCAATTCCTATCTTCCTATTTCATAACATAAATATATTTGAGACGCTCTTCTAAAGAAAACTCTTTATCTAATTTCAGGTAATTTATTCGTACCTAAAAAAGATAACCTCTCAACCTCACAAAAGAGGTGGATTGCAGCCAAGGAGAAGGTTGACAAAACAAATGAATCGATTTCTAAAAGACTGGAACTAATCCACGAGTTAAATCAAAAGATCCTTGCTAATTATGAAAAATTTCATCGGAAGAATAAAAGATCTCACTTAAAGGACTCGAGAGATAGTGAAGAGGAAGGATCTAATTTCAAGAAAGCAGGAATTGCAAAGTCCTTATCTGCCTTTGAAGAAGATTTGAAAGAGTGTGAGGAAATGTACTCAAAGATTGTGACCAAGAGGAAGTGCGGGAACTTTGAAGAACGCGGAGAAGATTTATTTAAGCAGAAAATAGATATTAACAAATTTACCTTTTCAAGAGACTACTGTCAAAGATTGATATCCAGTCCGAAAACGTTTGATAGCGTTAAGAAAAATAAAACTGATGGAAAGTTCAGTTGCGAATCCGAAAATTTTAGTTTAGCTGCAAAGCCAGAGTTTGCTGAACATCAAGAACAAATTAAGCCTGATGTAGTCAAAAAGAGGTCGGATGTTTCCCGATCAGTCTTTTACGTTCATAATGACTACAACAAAATGGAAGTAAGACAGGATCAAATAGCAGATGATCTTCTTGAAAATTCACAATTGTATCCAGATAGTGGAATGAATTTCCAAAGAAGCTATCCTGCAGAAATCAAAATTCAGAATGAATCAGTGAATCAGCGATCAGAACAAGAGAGTGATAGGAATAAAGATACACCAGGAAGAACTTCTCAGATGAAAGAAGCTCAGGAATCGATTCAAAAAGAGTCTAAGGATTCAATAAATTTGACAAAGGTTTCAACCCAGCAGAAAATTCTAGAGGATGAAATTCTGAAGAATTTGAATGACACTATTGGCGGGTTTGATACTGACAAGAGTACACTTTCGGACTCTGTTGGGAAAAGTGAATGCTTCAGTACGGATTCTATACAAAGTTTGAGTCCTTTCACAAGTTCGAAAAGTCCTGCGAATACAACCCTTCAGGAGACATTTAATTCTTCCTGGGACTCTGGAGTAGGTGTTGAAGTTAATTCTGGAAGTGGATGGGTCAGAGTGCATACTGGGATAGAGAGCAGTTTGGTTTACTTGACTTTGGATACCACTTCTAAAGACGTCTGCAGGGATATGATACTTGGAGACGAATTGTCTCTCTTTATACAGGTGAGAAAACAATTTATTATCATTTATTTATTATTAAATTATTTTTAAGGAATTTTTAATGGTTCGATAAAAAGAGTTCTTGTGGCTCATAACGTAGCATGCTTGGATTGTCAGTGATGGTTAAGTTTCTTTTTAAAAGGAACTAGTTGTCGTTAACGACACATCAAGAAAAAAATAACTAGTTATCGTCATCGTTATCATTTTAAAATACAATTTTTTTTTAGTTTCTTTATCAGAAAAATTTATTATCCTTACTGTTTATTTGGTAAAAGTTTTTTGAAATTTAAATTGAAACTTAAATTTCATTCTAGGCATTGTATACCCCACGAGAAAAAATGCAGAAAACTTTGTATAAAATTCTTTTATTTTAATCTATTTTACAAAACTTTAAAACATTCAGGACCTATAGAAATTAGAAAGGAACTTTAAAATATTTTATAAAGTTTGTGACATCTTTTCAAGTTTTAAAATGTTTCCAATATTTTCAAACCTTCTAAGATTCCTAAAGATGTTTCAAACTGATTTGAATTTTACCTATAATTTTTTTAAATCTTTCAAACAATGTACAACAAAATGAAGATCTTTAAAGATAAGGACAAAAAGTTTTTAAGACTTTTGATATGTTTTTTTAATGAATACATTTTTTTAAAGATTCCTGCAGAAATTCGAATGATTTTTTTAAATGAATTCTACGAGAAAGTTTAAAAAGATTTTAAAACATTTTAAAAGATTTCCTAAATTTTAAAAAAAGAATCAAGAAGATTTAAATACATTTTTTTTATTGTTCAGGATTTTCAATAAATGTTGGAAAATTCAAATAGCAATAATGATATTTAAAAATTTTGAAAACAGTTAAAAATCTGGATTACTAAAAAATCCCGACAAGTGAAATTCCCGGAATTTTAAATTCCCGCATTTGAAAATTCTCAACAGAAATTCACCAAATCGTAAAAAATTAAAGCCTCATAATTTCCAAATTAAAACAAAAAATTCTTTTTTTTTTAACCAATATAAATTATTTATAAAAATACTAAAGTAAAATGTTTCGATCAAAGAAAAATTATGTAACACTGATTTATATCAAAATTTCTTTTTAATTTTTTGTTTATTATTAGAAATTCGATTGTCAAGAAGGTACTTAAGCGATTCATAAAAAACGCAACTAAAAAATATTTGATTATTGTACTTTTAATAAATAAATAATATTTATTACAAAAATTTCACTGTTTTAAATTTGAGATTTTTTTAATTTGGATATTTTATCATTCGGAAATTTTATTTTTTGGGATTTTTCAGACGTATCCAGAAATAATTTAGAGTTTAAAAATTTGTCAAAAAATATAAAACAAGATATATATTTTTTTAAATTTAGAATAAAATTTTCAAGCTTTTCGATAATTTTGAAAGGTTTGAAAAGAATAAGAAAAAATTTTATTGTGATTCCTAGAAAAATTCAAATGATTTTTTATTTTGAAAAATTCATTTTAAGAGAAAATTGAAAGAATTTTATGCATTTAAGAATATTTCTCACATTTTCAAAAAATAATGAAGAACATTTAAATGTTACTCTTTTGATTTTGCAGGATGTTTTAAAAAACATTTTGAAACAATTCAAATCATTTAAAAAGATATTTAAAAGTTTGAAATACATTTTTTAAATAAATTCAATTTTGAAAATAATTTTAAGGTTTTAAATAAAACGTATATTTATAACATTTCAAAAAAAATTTCAAGTTCTTTAAAGATTTTTAAAGATCGAGAGACCAAAAAAAAATTTCCAAAGATTCCTGTGACATTTTTCAATATTTTATATTTAAAAAAAAATTATTTTTATGTGAATATTCAAAAAGGATACCAAAATTTTAAAAAATAAATAAAACACTAAGACAATGTTTTCCATCAAATTTTGTTATTATTAACAAAAATTCTAACCAGTTTAAAAGTTATTTAACATTTTTTTTAATTTAGAAGAAGTTTAAAAATATTTGATAAATATTTAGAAATCTTCTTTAAAAAAAAAATATTTTTTATCTTTTTAAATGTTCTGAAATTTTCTTGACACTTCAGAATTTTTTTGAAAATTTGGATAATCTTTAGAAATGAGTTGAAATGTTTAAAAATTTTATCAATAAACTAAATTTGTCAAATGAATAAAAATTTTCCTAGGAATTTAGAAGTTTGTTTATTTTCTTGAAATCGCTTACATTTTTTTTCAAATTATTTTAATTCAAAAATGTTATGATCTTGCAAATTTGAAAAAATTTGCTTTGAAATTTTCGAAATTTGAGGAAATACTTTAGGTGTTTTAAAATATTTTGAAAATTTCGCTTAAAAGTCATTTTTTTCTAATAAAAGAAAAATTTGAAAGTGTGCAGCTTTATATAAAATTGACCAGGAAATAAAAATTTCGTATCCTCAATCACTTGATAAAGATTAAAAATCTGTGAAAATTCAAAAAGGGTTAACTCTATAAAACAAATTTTTAAATTATTTACTTTAATAGATTTTCTGAATTTTTGAGTAATTAGATTTAAACCTTCGGAAAAATATTTTTTATAGTGCAAAGTAAAATAACTTTTTTTTAGTATTGATTACAAATATGATCATGGAAATATTCGCGATTCTCATTTTAAAAATTAATTTTAAAAGTTAGTCGGCTAATTGCCAAAATTATTTATATTTTCCAAGTAATTCAATGCGTTGTACTGTTTGCACGAACATTCCGCAAAGAAAGTTGCAAACTCTCTTTCTTAGATTGCCTCATAAAAAGACACTTTTTCTAAACAATATCTGGAAATTGCCTCAATTAAACATTTTGCTCGAAATCGAGTTAGAAAACCATACCGCCTAAAAGAGCAAAGAAAGAACGAGTTTCGTTTTAAGAATCCGTGCTTCTCGCAGGCGATAACAGATAAGCGAAGAGATAAGAGGTAACAACTGAGATCAGAATTGGAAGGATTCAGCAATATCCTATGAAAGTGGTGGACTTTGGGGAGATTGTAGTTCTATATACGAGGGATTTGTGATAATCAGCAGCAGATAAACCCAGAAGCGACGGACAAGATACTGTAGAAGAGTATCTTTAACTCGATTACCGAAAATCCAAAGACATTCTCAGGATTGCGTGATAGTGTTTTAGAGGATATTCTGGGTCTCGAGGGTATTGTGGACCGGTTAGTGAGGACCGAGAAGGAGAAACAAGGGTGCGAGAACACAAAATGAAAAGAACCAGTGAAATGGAATGAGGACGATAATGGATGTCACCGGAAATATCGGGCTGGGCTTATCGCAAACTTTGACATTAGCGAAATGCATTAAGTTTCCTTCAAACCTTCAACAATCGGTTGCTGCGTATTTAAACCAACATTTTTTCAAATTTTTATTCCAATTCTCAAGATCTATTGTCTGTCACAATGTTCATGAGTGGAAGACAATAAGTAGGGACAAGAGAGTATAGAAAAGTATATTTAACTCGATTACACAAATTCCGGAAACAGTCTACGGATTGTTCGATGGTGTTTTAGATGATATTTTAGCTCTCTGGGGCATTGTGGATCGATTTGTGAAGATCATGGAGGAGGGACAATGAGGTTAAGAGGGCCTGAGACAATATGTAACGATTTGTTACGATCAGATTTTCGAGATCCATTGTCTGTAATGAATGCTCATGAGTTCAAGACCATCAGTACAGATTAGAAAGCATAGAAGAGTATCTTTATCTCGATTACAGAAATTCTGGAAACAGTCTACGGATTGTTCGATGGTGTTTTAGATGATATTTTAGCTCTCTGGGGTATTGTGGATCGATTCGTGAAGATCGAGAAGGAGAGACAGGGGTGCGAGGCAGCCAAAAGAAAAGAACCAATGAGGTAAAATGATAAAATAATAAGATAAAATGATATCAATATTTTTTGTAATTCTCTGACCCGATTAACAAGATCCATTGTCTGTCACAATGTTCATGCGTGCATGATAATGAGTATGAACAAGAGATTATTGAAGAGTATATTTAACTCGATTACAGAAAATCTAAATACAGTCTAAGGATTGTTTGATACTGTGTTAGAGAATATTTTAGGTCTCTGGGGTATTGTGGGTCTGTTAGTAAATATCGGAAAGGAGCAACAAGGATGTGAGAAAACCAAAAGAAAAGGACCACTCTTAAAGTATTCTCAACTTAAAAAATAAAACCTCATTTTGAGATCATAGCTGAGTTCGATGGTGTTTCATAGGGTATTCGAGCTCTCTGGGGCATTGTGGATCAATTGGTGAAGATCGATCAGAAGAAAAAATGCTCCGAGAACACAAAATAAAAAGAAGCAATGAAATAAAATGAGAATAATAATGGATGTCACCGGAAATATCGGGCTGAGCTAATCGCAAACTTTGTTATTAGCAAAATCAATTTACCTTCCTTTAAACATTTACCAATCTGTTGCTCCGTATAAGTACTAACATTTTTTTTTAATTTTTCATCCAATTCCCAAGATCCATTGTCTTTCACAATGTTCATGTGTGGATGACAATGAGTATCTACAAGAGAGTATACAAGAGTATACTTAACTCTATTACAGACAATCTAAAGACAGTTTAAGGATTGTTTTATAGTGTCCTAAAGAATATTCTAGGTCTCTGGGGTATTATGGATCTGTTAGTAAATATCGGGAAGGAGCAACAAGGATGTGAGATAACCAAAATAAAAGGACCACTCTTAAAGTATTCTCATTTTGAGAAATAAAACCTCATTTTGAGATCATAGCTGAGTTCAATGGCGTTTTAAAGAGCATTCTAGCATTCTGGGGTATTCTGGATCGATTGGTGAAGATGGATAAGCAGATAGAAGGGGCTTAGGAGGGTTTGAGACAACATTTTATGATTTGTTACGGAAGGGAAAGAAGATTCTTCATCCATGTATATAATTTTGCCAAATTCACAAAAACATTCTCCTGAAGATCATCTTTTTAGTTATAAATTTTATTACTTGGTTGAAAATTTTACAATTTTTTTAAAAAGACATCCTTTTTGGTTTCTAATTCAACTGTTTTTATAAAAATTCATCTTTTCGGATTCAAAATTCAACGCTTTTCGCAAAAAATTAACCTTTTGCTTAAAATTCATATTTTGTTGCTGATAAGTCAACTGGGATCTTGTTTCGATGAAAATGATTTTTTCTGAAAATTTGTATTTTTTATTTTAAAGTTAATTTTTTTAAACAGAAATATTGCATCTTTTTACATGAAAATAGAACTTTTTGGTTAAAATTAAACTAGTTCCTATTAAATTAAATTTTTGTTTAGAATTCGTATTTCTGTGTTCAAAAGTCCATTGGAATCTTTTTCGATGAAAATTCAACTCTTTTTTTGAAAATTTGTGTTTTTTATTTAAAAATTCACCTGTTTTAGTAGAATTTTGATTTATCTTGGCTCAACATTCGACTATTTATCAGAAAATTACCTTATTATTTATAATTATTATTTGAGTGTTGTGCAACGAACTGGAATCTTATTTGAAGAAAATTTTTAATCTTTTTTAAAATTTTTTTCTTTTAATTCATCTGTTTCAGAAGAAATCTCATTTTTCTTAAATAAAAATGCAACTGTTCGTTTAAAAGTCTAAAAATCTAACACAAGACATTTTAGTTAAAAATTTAAATATTTCGCATTGAATTTTCTTTCTTTTTTAGTTTAGTAAAAAAAAATGAAATCTTTTCTGGATGAACTAAAAAAAAATATTTAATTAAAAAGTCATGTGTTTTAAGAGAAAATGTATTTCCTTCTAATGAAAATGCAAATATTTTGTGTAAAAATTAAACTATTTCATAAAAAATTTACTTTTTTTAAAATTTATATTTTAGTGTTGAGAAATGCACTGTTATCTTTTTTGGATGAAAGTTCAAGTTTCAGAATTAAATATTGTGTTTTTTTATTAAAAATTCATGTGTTTCGGTACAAATTTCATCTTTCTTGGATAAAAATTTAACTACAGTAAATTAAAAAAAATTGTTCAAAATACATCCTTTTTGGTTGCAAAAAATGATTTTTCTGGATTGAAAATTCAATTGTTTCCTTACAAACTTACTTTTGTTACAAAATTCATATTTTGATCTTGAAAAGTCAACTGAAATCTTTTTCGGATGAAATATTAATTATTTTTGTGAAATTAAAAAAAAAAAAAAAAATGTATCTATTTTAAGAGAAATTTTACCTTTTCGGATAAAAGTGCAACAAGTTTGTCGAAAAGTTATCCTTTTTGATTAAAAATTCATGTTTTTGGATTCAAAATTCTATTTTTTGTAGAAACTGATTACATGTTGAAAAATTTATATATTTAATTGTGAAAAGTTCCACTTTTTTAAAAATTTATCTTTTTGATTTTAAATTTCGCTATTTTAATAAAGAGTATTTTTTATAAAAGTGCAACTTTTCGCTTAAAAATTATTATTTTTGTCTTGCTTGTTCAACTATTTTTTTAAATATTTTGTTAAAACACATTGTTAGGAAATAATTTTTTAAGATTAATATTTATAGTTGATAATTTATCTCTTCTTTTAAAGTTGAAATATTTTGTTGCAAATTAATTTTTTTAAAGAAAATTTAACTACTGGGGTAAAAGTTAAACCACATTGCTTAAAATTAATTTTTTTGTGATTGAAGGCTTATGTCTTTTTTGGCAATTTAACTGTTCAGCGGAAAAGCTTTTTTCTTGGTCTAAAATTATTCTTTTAACTGAAAATGTTATTATCTTAATTTAAAATTTTATTTTTGTTGGATAAAAATTCATCAGTTTCGTGGAAAATTTATATTAAATATAATTTTTGTGGGGATACTTGGTCTTTTGGCTTGAAGGTTTAACAATGTCGAAAACCTTATTTTTTTAGTTAAAAATTTGTATTTATTGAAAAATCGTCATTTTATATAAAATTGTTTTTAAAAAGTTTTTTTTTGTTGAAGTATAAACTATGATACTTTTTAGTTAGAAATTATTCTTTTTGGTTAGAAAATTCCAGTATTTTATTAAAAGCCATCTTTTTAAGTAGGAAAGACATTTTTCGTTTAAACTAAATCAACGAATATAAATTTTTTTATTTGTATCTGAAATACTGTTTGATTCGGTTAATAAGAGGATTCTATGTTAAAAGTATTACAAGTTTAAAATTTTAGTATTCACTATTATAATTCTATTAACAATAACTAGCAAAAAAAATTTTCCGAAAACTGAAAATTGCCTGCAGCAATGATCAGTTGGCACATATATTTTCCAATGTTTTTTTATAATTTTCTGATCAGATTCTTGATATCCATTGTCTGTAATAAATTTTCATGAGTTAATGATAATCAGAACAGACAAGAGAGTATAGTAGAGTATCTTTAACTCGATTACAGAAATTCCGGAAACAGTCTAAGGATTGTGTGATGGTGTTTTAGAAGATATTCTAACTCTCTGGGGTATTGTGGATCGATTTTTTAAGATCAAGAAGAAGGGACAAGGGGTTAGCGGGGGTTGAGACAACTTGTAACGATTTGTTACGATCAGATTCTCGAGATCCATTGTCTGTTATGAATGTTCATGAGTTTATCAAAATTAGTACAGACAAGAAGGTATACAAGAGTATCTTTACCTCGATTACAGAAATTCAGAAAACAGCCTAAGGATTGTTTGATGGTGTTTAAGAAAATATGCTAGCTCTCTGGGGTACTGTGGATCGATTTGTGAAGATCGAAAAGCAGAGACAAGTAGGTTAGGAGGGGTTGAGACAACTTGTCACGATTTGTTACGATCAGATTCTCGAGATCTATTGTCTGTAATGAATATTAATGAGGTAATTAAAATCAGTACACACAAGAAAGTACAGAAGAGTATCTTTAACTCGGTTACAGAAATTCAGGAAACAGTCTGAGGATGGTTCAGTGGGGTTTTAGAAGATATGCTAGCTCTCTGGGGCATTGTGGATCGATTTTTGAAGATCAAGAAGGAGTGACAAGAGGGTTAAGGGGGCTTGAGACAACTTGTCACGATTTGTTACGATCAGATTCTCGTGATCCATTGTCTGTTATGAATGTTCATGAGATCATGACAATCAGTACAGACAAGAAGGCATACAATAGTATCTTTACCTCGATTACAGAAATTCAGAAAACAGTCTAAGGATTATTTGATGGTGTTTTAGAAAATATTCTATCTCTCTGGGGTATTGTGGATCGACTTGTTAAGATCAAGAAGGAGGGAAAAGGGGGTTAGTGGGGGTCGTGACAACTTGTACGAATTTGTTAAGATGAGATTTTTGAGATCTATTGTCTGCAATGAATGTTTATGAGTTCATGACAATCAGTATAGACAAGAGATTATAGAAGAGTATCTTTAACTCGATTACAGAAATTCCGGACACAATCTAAGGATTGTTTGATTGTATTTTAGAAAATATTCTATCGCTCTGGGGTATTGTGGATCGATTTATGAAGATACTGGAGGAGGGACAATGGGGTTAAGAGGGCTTGAGACAACTTGGAACGATTTGTTGCAATCAGATTTTCGAGATTCATTGTCTGTAATGAATGCTCATGAGTTCAAGACCATCAGTACAGACAAGAGATTATAGTAGAGTACCTTTAACTCGATTACAGAAATTCCGGAAACAGTCTAAGAATTGTTTTATGGTCTTTTAGAAGATATTCTAGCTCTCTGGGGCATTGTGGATCGATTTGTAAAGATCAAGAAGGAGTGACAAGAGGGTTAAGGGGGCTTGAGACAACTTGTAACGATTTGTTGCGATCAGATTTTTGAGATCCATTGTCTGTAATAAATGTTCATGAATTTATGACAATAAGTACAGACAAGAAAGTATATAAGAGCATCTTTAACTCGATTACAGAAATTCCACAAAAAGTCTACGGATTGTTCGATGGTGTTTTAGATGATATTATAGCTCTCTGAGGTATTGTGGATCGATTTGTGAAGATCAAGAAGGAGTGACAAGAGGGTTAAGGGGGCTTGAGACCACTTGTAACGATTTATTACGATCAGATTCTCGAGATCCATGGTCTGTAATGAATGATCATGAGTTAATTAAAATCAGTACATACAAGAAGGTATAAAATAGTACCTTTAAATCGGTTACAGAAATTCAGGAAACAGTTTAAGGATTGGTTAATGCTGTTTTAGAAAATATGCTAGCTCTCTGGGGTATTGTGGATCGATTTGTGAAGATCGAGAAGGAAAGACAGGGGTGTGAGACAACCAAAAGAAAAATATCAAACACACACTATCGATAACTTTTAATTCAAGAAATCAATTCAGCTACTTTCAATCCTTCAATAGTTGGTTGCTGCATGTATTTTTCAATATTCTTTGCAATTCTCTTATCTGATTAACGAGATCCATTGTCTGTAATTAATATTCATGAGTACATGGCAATGAATATAGACAAGAGAGTATAGAAGAGGATCTTTAACTCAATTAAAGAAAATCCAAAGACAGACTAAGGATTGTTTAAAAGAGTTTAAGAGGATATTCTAGGTCTCAGGGGCATTGTGGATCGATTGGTAAAGATATAAAATAAGCTACAACAAACATGATCCTACTGTTTTTTTCTGCCCTGGGGTATTGCGAACTGTTTGGTGACATACGAGCAAAATAAATTAGGATTTGAAAGAACCAAAAAAATAGAACCAATGAAACAATTCGAGAAAGTCAATAGATCTTACCAGAAATATTCAGCGGACCTTATCGCTATCTCTGACACTAACAAAATCAAGAAAGTCAGCTTCCTGCAAACTTTTAAAAATCGATTGGTGAAGAGATTTTAAATGTAAAAGCAAGTTAAAAACATTGTTAAGTTAAACCAAAGGAACTGTCTAAACTTTTAAACGTAGAAATAATCCGAAATGGTTAAACGTTAAAGAGACCAAGCAAAGAGCACTGCTTTTTAATTAGTCATTACCAATCCTAAGTTGTGTTATCCACTGCAGCGAGACCCTATAATTATAAATCAATCTGCAAAGTTTAAATCGTATTCTATTTAGAAATTACTTTACGCCCGTAAAACTTGGTTTTTAATTGCTTTAAAAATTCACTGAAGACCGAACGACAATTTGCGAAAAGGACCCTATTAAAGTTCTCGGGTCATTAGAAGCTTTTTCTTGTAATTGAAAGCAGTTACGCAAAAAGGACTCGAATGGAGTGAAGCTTGGATTCAAGACTGCTACCCGGTCGTTCTATACAGGTAATTACTTCAAGTTTTTCGCATTCCAAGGTTTCTTCAACAAAGACTTTGCATAAATGTTCGTGAACGGCTTTTAGCAGTATATTTGCTTTTTTTAAATATTTAACGAGACGTTTTGATGCACGACTGTATCCTCTTAAAGTTTTTGCTTAAGTTATTCTTTACAAAAGTTTGTTTAAACAAGGAAAACAGATTTTTTACAAATGGATATTTTATCGCTTTCCTGATTTTCTGAATTTTTATTGCTACATCTTGAGTTTTAATTTTTCTGATGATTCAGACTCATTCTGACTGTTCAATTCAATTTAAAAAACTTGACATATGCGGTATTTTACTAATATTTATAAAGAAAAGGAAATGTCCAATATTAGCCTGAAGAATTGAATGCTTTGAGAAATATTTAAAATAATTAATATATTACAGAGATTGTACCTAATTGTAATTATTTTTTTAATATTCTTCTCGGATAAAAGTTTAATTTTTTATGTGTTAGAAATTAATAATAATATATTGATCTTCTAAAATTTGTTAAAACCTGATTTGATAGTTTAATGTCTTTGAAATATTTGTGAAATCTTTTTTACTTAATTTAAATCATAAAAATGTTTCTAATCTATACAAAATCTGTTGAAGTCTTATAAATCGGGTATATTATAACCTTTTTTCAAATTTTTGAAATCTTTGGAAACCTTTAAAATTATTGACATTTTTGAAATCTTAGTGAAACATTTTCAAATTTTCTAGAATGTTTTAAACCATTTTGAAATCGTTTCAAATGTTCCTATTTTCCTTAAATTTTAAACTCCTTATATATTTTCACTCAGTGTGAGGTAACAATTAATCACAGTTAACAAAAAATTAAAAATTTTAACAAGCTTGAGAATAAAAACGTTTTAATATTGCAATTTTTGGCGAGAAAAATATTTTTTTAACAGCAAATAAGTTTGTAATCGTTTAAATTTGAACGTTTCGATATCGAAATTTTTTAATTTCTTTTTTTTAATCATTATATTTACTTTTCAATTTCGTATAAAATTCTTTTGAAATCCTTTGGGATATTTTTAATCTCTTGAAATTCTTAAATAATCTTTTTAAATTGTTTAATTAAAATCAAATCTTTTAAATATTTAAAAAAAAATCAAATCTAATCTTTCAAATACCTCGTTAAGTCTGAAAATTCTTTAAAATCCGCGGAAATCTTTTGAAATTTTTTGAAATCCCTTGGAGCTTTTTTATCTCTTGAAATGTTTTAACATCCTTCGAAACTTTTTAAATAACTTAAAATCTAATATTTCCAAAATATCTTGAAATTTTTAAAAATCTTTAAAATCTGTGGAAAACATTTAAAATCTCTTGAAGTCCTTTTGAAATTTTTTAAAGGAGTGGTAAAGGTTTCAGCGTAAAAAAACACTCTTTTTGCGAATTTTTTTAAGAGTATGGATTAAGCAAATCTATTAAAACTATCTGTACATTATTAAGTATACTTTA
>JAAAKG020173565.1:1750-27067 GCA_010014905.2 Druon quercuslanigerum
ATAGTATTGATTTCAATTTTAGCGATTAGTTAAATGATACCTACACTGATTAATGATAACTATCTCTGAGGATAATAGAGATTCCTTTAAATCGCACGTATCATAAATTGAACACCTTGCTTGAGATTCTTTCGATCTCTCTAGTAGCTTAATGGTAAATCACGCGAACGACAATCGTAAGTTCTGTAGTTCGATTCCCAGTGGAGCGAAGAGAGTAAATCTTTTTAAAAAAATGTTAAAGTTCATTAAACTAAATGATATTTTGATAAATTTTTATCAATTTTTCTATAATTTTGAAAAAATGTTGAATTAAACAATATAAACATCTGCAAAGGATACACATTTTTGTGATAGATATTACTTTCCTGACGTTTTAATTGTATTCTTATTAGCTCGTAAATGAGTCTTACTTTCTCAAACACTCGAAATTATCTCTCATCCGTAGGAAACGATTTAATCGAC
This sequence comes from Druon quercuslanigerum, assembly GCA_010014905.2. Classification (NCBI taxonomy): domain Eukaryota; kingdom Metazoa; phylum Arthropoda; class Insecta; order Hymenoptera; family Cynipidae; genus Druon; species Druon quercuslanigerum. Next base: position 2,213 of record JAAAKG020173565.1, read on the forward strand.
CCATTTTTAAAGACTTTTTATTGCCGTGGAAGATCTAGAAAATTCAAAGAGTAAATTCAAGGATTGGACAATGCATACATGATACAACTTTATTTACTCTAGCGAAACATTAGGAAGCGGTCCGTGACTTCTGCAAACTCATTTCTTTCACTGTCTCGAATCATTCTACAAAAAAGATCAACTCTTTTTCACTAAATTGTATAATAGGTCTCGTCAATATTTATTTTTCAGTAAACAGATTAGAAGGTTAAATATTTTCCTTTTTTGAGAGCATGTAATTGAAAAGGTGACACAAAAGAATTGTAATTCTTTGTTCCGTAGGTAATTATATGGACCCACATTTCGCTTTTGACTCTTCGTGAATACAAAAATGCCCAGGATCGGTGTTTTACATTTCAAGGCACTTGAAATTGAAAGTGAAAGTCATTTAAATTTCTAAGTGTACAAAATTCAAACGGGTTCGATATTACAAGATTTCTAATTTTGCATTTATGATTATAAATCCAACTAATTTTCACTTTTATTTAAAAAAAGATTCACTCTCTAAATGTGAATTAGTAGTTAAGTAATAATTGGTAGTTTTGACTCATTAAAATAGCGCCGATTCATTTATTTCCTAAAGGTCAATTTATTGCTAGCAAATATTTTTAATTAAATTTTTAAATAAATTCAAAAATTAATTTTACAATAGAGAGAATCTTTATTCAAATCAAATAATAAATTATTAAATGGATCGAACAATACAATAAATGTGAAAATTTTCCGAATGATACATTACAGTACGCAATTGCTCCAAACAATCATATATCCCCACTACTGCCACACTGACCACAGCATGTATGTACTTTCTCTCTATTTCCAATATTTTACCATGCGATCACCTCAAAAAACGTGTTGTTTCCTTACGACAAATTTTAAGGTAATTCATCAAAATTTCACCCCCCCCCCACCTTAATGTCGCCCTACTACTACACACTGTTGTTTTTAAGAAATTTTAGAAAAACAACTCGGTTCATTTTCTAATATTTTGTTATAATAATTAAATAGGGATGAGATCAATTTTTTTTATTTAAATACAATTTTTCAAAATTACTAGATTATTTTTCTCATAGTTTAAATATGTCTCGTAAAATTTATAATTATCCTATATCGTACATTAAATATCCTTTTAACATTTAAAAAACTTGAAAAATTTTTTTTCAAATTTATTTAGTGTTTTGCAACTTGTTTTTTGATTTTTGAGCAAAATATTTTAATTTTTCATAAAAAAAATAATTTACAAAATAGTCAAATTTTGAAAAAAATAGTAGAATTCTATATAAAATACTTGAATTTTCAACCAAAAAGTTTCATTTTCTAAAAAAAGGGAAATTAAAAAAAAAATGAAATTACAAATAAAAAAGATCAATATTCAACTGGAAAGGTTTTATTTTATTTATTTAGGTTTTTTTATTAAAGATTTTATTTCCCGAAGTAAGAAATAATTTGAAAAAAATTATATCAATTTTCAACAAAATAGTTAAATTTGTAACCAATGACATGAATTTAAAAAATAAATAAGTTGTTTAACAATTCCAACCAAGTAGATAAATTTAAAAAAAATTTTAATTAAAAAAATGGTGAATTGGAAAAAGTAGTTTAATTTTCAACAAAATTGTTAGATTTTATCCGAATAGTGGAATTTTTAACAAAATAAATTTTCGACATAATGCTTGATTTTAAAAAAAGTTTTCGAGAACATTTTTAAACAAGAAGCATATTTTTCTACTAAAGGACGAATTTTTAACAAAATATATGAATTATCATCTAAAAAAAAATTTGGAACAAAAAAAGAAATCATTTTAGTTTCCAAAACAAAAATTAATTTTAAACAACAAAAAATGTCACCAAAATAGATAAAATTTTTTTGAACATAATGAATCTTAAAAATAAATTTTCTACAAATTTCAACCAATACCTGCATTTTAAACTAAATAAAATATTAGAACCAAGAATATTAATTTTCTACCGAGAAAAACGAATTTAAAAAAAAGACTTGAATTCAAAATTTAAAAAAAAATAAAAATCAAGAATTATTTTAATAGTACCTGAATTTTCATCCAAATAGTTGAATTTTTAACCGAATATTTAAATCCTTAACTAACAAATATAAATTTTAAATTAAAAAAGACACATAAATTTTCAGTTTAAAAATTATATTTGAATTTTTAAACTAAAATTATGAATCTTAAATCTTAAGTTCAATTTTGCACCAAAAATTCAAAAATCTAAATGTTCTTCTCAATTTTTGAAACTTTTTATGATTTTTAAATTTTTTTGAAAACTTCTAAATATTTTTTAATATGACTTAAAATTTTTCTTTAAGTTTAAAAAAAACTTTAACCTTTGAGATTCCTTTTGGATTATTTTGAATTTTTTTTTGAATGTTTTGAAATCCTGTCAAATATTCTGTAAACGTAAATATAAAATAAACAACCATTAAAAATTTGTTCAAAATCAATAAAAATATTTTTTTAGTTTAGTTTATTTATCTTTATCGTTGAAAATTCATTTATTTTCTTAAAAATGTAACTATTAGTTTAGAAATTTAAAAATTTCCTTAAAAAAAATTGATGTACTTTGTTAAAATTTAACATTTTTGGTTGAAACTTAGTTTTTTTATTGAAAATTATTTTTTTCAACTGAATATTTAACTATTCCAATTTTTGTCTGATTTTTTTTATAAGAGTTAGTTTGTTATTTGCGATCAAAAATGTATATTTTGGATTGAAAATTTAACTATTGGGTTAAAATTAATTTTATGCGTTTGTCAAGGATTTATTGTTTTAGTTAAAAAAAAATTTCTTTTTTGTCAGGGGGGGGGGGGTACCAATTACATTACTGTGATGGAAAATTAATTTTTTTGTAAATTCAAGTTCTTTGTCAAAAATTCATTTTTTTTGGTTATATTTAACTGTTTTTTATTGAAAATTATTATTTATTATTATTTATCTCTTTGTTTTATAATTGAACTATTTTGTTTAAAATTCCCTTTTGCTTGGTTGAAAATTAATTATTTTAACCAAAAGTGTAATTCTTCCACTTTTTGTTCAAAATCAATAAAAATATTTTTTTAGTTTAATTTTAGTTTTATTTTTTTTTCGTGATGGAATATAAATCTTATTGGTGACTAATTTATCTTTATCGTTGAAAATTTATTTATTTTGTTAAAAATTTAACTATTACTTACGATTTTAAAAAATTTCTATAACAAAATTGGTGTATTTTGTTAAAAATTAACATTCTTGGTTAAAAATTAGTTTTTTTTAAATTAAAAATTAGTTTTTTAAATAAATATTAAACAATGCCATTTTTTGCGAAAATTTATCTTCTCTGGCAGAGGTTTAATTTTTCTGTTTGGTATTTAAACTTTTTTTTTGTGAAAATTCTTCCGATTCTTTGAAACTTTGTATTTTTTTGATAGAAAATTCATATTTTAGGTTGAGAATGCAACTGCTATGTTAAAAATTTTAGTACACAGTTGTGTTCAAAATTATTTTTTTCATTGAACATTTATGATTTATCTGCGAACTAAATTCTTTTAAAAATTGTACTATTTTATTGAAAATTTTATTCTAAAAATTAATTTTTTTTAACTTAACATTTAACTATTCCACGTTTGGTTTAAAATTTTTTTGTTTGAAAATTAGTTCTCATCTTTTTTATAAAAAATGTATATTTTGGGTTAAAAATTCAACTATTGGGTTAAAAATTAATTTTATGCGTTTGTTAAGGATTTATTGTTTTATTTATAAATAAATTTCTTTTTTTGTGGAAGGGGTACCAATTAAATTATTGTGCTAGAAAATTAATTTTTTTGTAAATTCAAGTTCTTTGTCAAAAATTCATATTTTTTGGTTGAATTCAACTGTTTTTTATTGAAAATTAAAAATATTTTTTATTTTAAATATCAACTGTTAAACTTTTTCTTAAAAATTCATTTTTTTTTATAAAAAATTTATCACTTTGTTTTAGAATTGAACTATTTTGTTTAAAATTTCCTTTTGCTTGGTTGAAAATTAATTATTTCAACCAAAAATGTAATTCTTGCACTTTTTGTTCAAAATAAATAAAAATTTTTTTTTAGTTTAGTTTTAGTTCTAGATTTTTTTCGTGATAGAATATAAATCTTATTTGTTACTAATTTATCTTTATTGTTGGCAATTTATTTATTTTTTTTAATTTAACAGTTAGTTTAGGAATTTAAAATTTCCTTAAGAAAAATGGTGTATTTTGTTAAAAATTAACATTCTTGGTTTAAAATTATTTTTTTTTATTAAAAATTATTTTCTTCAACTGAATATTTAACTATTCCATTTTTGTCGGAAATTTATCTTCTTTGGCGCAGGTTTAATTTTTCTGATTGGCATTAAAACTTTTTTTTTAAATTCTTCCTATTCGTTGAATTCAAAATTAATTTTTTTAATTAAAAATTTATTATTTATTTGCGAGCTAAATTCTTCTTTTAAAAATTGTACTATTTTATTGAAAATTTTGTTATAAAAATTAATTTTTGTTTATCTGAACATTTCACTGTTCCATTAAAAAATTACTTAAAAAATAAAAATATGGTTAAAAAATTAATGTATTTTGTTGAAAATTCATTTGTTTCTTTAAAAATTAGTTCTTTTCCTTTTAATCATAAATGTATATTTTGGGTTGAAAATTCAACTATTGGGTTAAAAATTAATTTCTTTTTTGTCGAATTCAACTGTTTTTAATTATAAATTAAAAATATTTTTTATTTGAAATATTAACTGTTAAACTTTTTCTTAACAATTCATTTTTTTTTTATAAAAAATTTATCACTTTGTTTTAGAATTGAACTATTTCGTTTAAAATTTCCATTTGCTTAGTTGAAAATGAATTATTTTAACCAAAAATGCAAAAATAATTATTTCAATTTAAAAAAGAGAATGTTAATTTTGTTTCATGATCGATAATTTTTAACGACTTTCGTATTTAATTAAATAGCTTTTAACAAAATCAAAAAGGATATCAAAATACACTTTTTGTGGAAAATTATTTTTTTTCCTTAATTTATTAAAAAAAATTAAGTTTTATCTTTTTGGGTTGCTATCATTGATTCTACTGATTGAATTAGTGAAATTTCTACTTATTTAAATTTAGAGTAAAAATATCCTATTTATTTAAGCAAAATTTAATTTTTATATAATTTACAAATTATAAATAATTATTTAATTACGTCTTTTTACGTACAGCTTGAGAATAAGGATAAAAGGAAAAGTAAAATGGTAACAGGTGCATAAACGAAAGTGTCATTTGTCCGATCTCATCGGAAACCGGTTCGATGAAAAGTTCACGATTTAAAATCGTTCATGAATCGAGGTCAGTTAAAAAAAAAATATTAAATAATCTTAAGGAACTGAATAATAATGACTCTATCACGTAAATTATTACAATACAATAAATTCATGGAATAAAAAATAATAAACAAGTTTTATAAAAAAATTTAAACAACCAAAAGTCCAGAAATCTTATAATTTATAATTCTTAAAAAATTCCTTTTTTCCCCTTATTTTCCAAAAAATACCCTCTTTTTCTCGTTTTTTCACTTGAATGCGAAATGATAAAAAAATGCAATTATTTTTCCTTGAAAGTTTATTATTTTTAATTGCAAAGTCTACTTTTGTTTTCTGGGATCAAAATATATCTCATTTTGTTAAACATTCTAGTATTTTGTTTAAAAATTTAATTCTGTGGCTAAAAAGTTATATTTTATTGTTAAAAATTGAACTACTTGGTTAAAGATAAATAAAAATAAGTTAAACTGCAAGTTTAACTATTCCATTATTGGGTAAAAATTTCAAAAATTATTTATTTTGTTTAGAATTTAACTATTTTGTTAAAAAGTCATAATTTAATTATTTTATTTTAATTAAATTTCTCTTTCTGGTTGTAAATTAATTTTTCAATTGAAAAATGAAGTATTCCAATTTTCGCTTCGAATTTATTGTTTTTATTTGCGAATTACTTTCAATGGTTAAAAATAAACTTTTTTGGAAAAAATTTAGATTTTTCCATTGAAAATATGACTGTTTCGTTGTAATTTTTTTTATTGTAAAAATTCTATTAATTTTAGACTTATATCTCAAATTATTTATAAATAAATTTATTAATAAATATATTTCTTGTTTTTGAATGAATTAAACTATTTTTTATTTAATCTTAAAATACTTTCTTTGCGAAATGCCAGCTATTACATTTTTCACTAAAAATTCATCTCTTTTAGTTAAAAAATAAACTCATTTAGAAAAAATTAAATAATTTTGATAAAAACTAAATGTCACTTTACTTAAAAATTAACTTCTATGGATGCTAATTTTTTTTTTGTAGAAAATTAATTCTTCTTAGTGTTAAAAATTAAAATATTGGGCTGAATTCAATTGTTGGTTGGAAATTTCAACTTTTGGATAAAAATGAAATTTTTTGTTTAAAATTATTATTCTTGGGTCTTTTAGTCTAATATCTTATATTTGATGGAATGTTATAGGACTTGGTTAAAAATTCATTTTTTTATTGAAGCTGCATCATTTTAGTTGAAAGATCATTTTTATTTTTTGAAAATTCGTTTTTTTATTTTTGTTTATTTTTCGTTAATATATCAACTACATTTTTTATTGAGAATTTATATTTCTTTATTAAAAATTCATTGCTTTTTCATTATTTTTTTTGTTAATTCGTTTCTTTATTTTTGTTTATTTTACGTTAATATATCGACTAAATTTTTGGTTGAGAATTTATATTTCTTTATTAAAAATTCTTCTATTCGGTTTAAATTCAAGAACTTTTATTTTAATAAAAAAAAACTTCTCTTTGGTTAAAAATTTATCAATTTTTGTTTTTTTATTAAATTTAAATTAATTAAATTCTCTAAGCTATAAATTCAGGTATTCCATTTTTGTTAAAAACTGGATCTTCTTCAGTTAAAAATTTAACTGTTTGTTTAAAAAATTAACTTTTTTGTTGAAATTTTAGTAACAAATTTCAACCAATACCTACATTCTAAAATAAATAGGTTACATTTTTAACAAAAAAATTTGCCTTTTAACAAAATGACAACAAAATAGTTCAATTCTTTTTTAACATAAAGAATCTTAAAAATAAAATTTTCACAAATTTCAACTAATACCTGCATTTTAAACTAAAAAAAATATTGGATCCAAGAATATTAATTTTCTACCATGAAAAACGAATTTTCAACAAAAGACTTGAATTAAAAATGAAAAAAAAATGAAAATCAAGTAATATTTTATTAGTACTCGAATTTTCAACCAAATAGTTAAATTTTTAACCGAAAAGTTGGATTTTCACCAATGAATATAAATTTTTAATTAACAAAGAAACATATAAATTTTCAGCGTAAAAATTATGAATCTTTTTTCTTAAATTTAATTTTTCCCTAAAAATAGTTGAATTCGAAAAAATGTAAATTTTTATTTTGAAAAATTCAAAAATCTAAATGTTCTTCTCAATTTTTTGAAATTTTTTATTCTATTAAAAATTTTTTGAAAACTTCTAAATATTTTTAAATATTATTTTAAATTTTTCCGTAAATTAAAAAAAAAAATCTTTTAGTTCTTCGAGAATATTGGGTTGAATTCAATTTTTGGTTGGAAATTTCAACTTTTTTAAAAAATGAAATTTTTTGTTTAAAATTATTATTCTTAGATTGAAAACACTACTGTTTGTAGAATATTTTCATCTTTGGCTATAAAATTTAACAAGTTGGTAGAAAATTCAATTGTTCAATCAAAAAATAACTTTAATTTTAAAAATTAAATTGAAGTTCAATTTTTTTGTAGAAATGTCGTGTTTTAGTCTGATATCTATTGTGTTGAAAATTCGACTATTTTATTGAAAGGTCGTCTTTTTCACTCGAAACTTTAACTGTTTTGTTGGATATCCATTATTTGGTAAAGAAAATGCAATTGTTTGGTTAAAAATTATTTTTCTTAGAAGTTATCTATAGTCTCTCTGATTTCAAAATACAATCGTTTGTTTAAAAAAACTAATTATTTGATTAAAAATTCAACTACATTGTGTTGAAAACTCATCTCTTTCTAGCTTTCTAGCCATCAATCGGTTATTTTTGACGAATAAATGAGTAAGTATTACTGGTTAGTTAGTGATTTTTACTATTGAAATAGTAAGTTTTACTATTTAATGAGTAAGTTTTACTGTTAATTTAGTAATTTTTACTATTTAAATAGGAGGTTTTATTGTTGAATTAGTAAGTTTAGTAAGTTTCACTGGTTAGTTAGTAATTTTTACTATTGAAATAGTAAGTTTAACTGGTAAGTTATTAATTTTTACTATTGAAATCGTACGTTTTACTGTTGAATTAGTAAGTTTTACTGTTGAGTTAGTAATTTTTACTATTGACATAGTAAGTTTTACTATTGAATTAGTCAGTTTTACTGTTGATTTAGTAATTTTAATTATTGAAATAGTGAGTTTTACTGTTGAGTTAGTAATTTTTATTATTGAAATAGAAAGTTTTACTATTGAATTAGTCAGTTTTATTGATGAATTAATAATTTGTTGCTATTGAAATAGTAAGTTTTACTGTTGAATTAGTAAGTTTTATTTTTGACATAGTGAGTTTTACTGTTGAGTTGCTAATTTTTACTATTGAAATAGAAAGTTTTACTGTTGAATTAATACTGAAATAGTAAGTTTCACTGTTGAATTAGTAAGTTTTATTTTTGACATAGTAAGTTTTACTATTAAAATAGTAAGTTTTACTGTTAAGTTAGTAATTTTTACTGTTGAAAAAGAAAGTTTTACTGTTGAATTAGTCAGTTTTATTGATGAATTAGTAATTTTTTTTACTATTGAAATAGTACCTAAGCTTTACTGTTGAGTTAGTAATTTTTACTATTGAAATAGTAAGTTTTACTATTGGCATAGTAAGTTTTACTATTGGCATAGTAAGTTTTACTATTGAAATAGTAAGTTTTACTATTGAAATAGTAAGTTTTACTATCCAATTAGTAAGTTTTTACTGTTGAGGTAGTAATTTTAATTATTGAAATAGTAAGTTTTACTGATGAGTTAGTAGTTTTTACTATTGAAATAGAAGTTTTTACTGTTTAACTAGTCAGTTTTATTGGCGAAGTAGTAATTTTTTACTATTGAAATAGTAAGTTTTATTGTTGAATTAGTAAGTTTTTACTGGTGAGTGAGTAATTTTTACTATTGAAATAGTAAGTTTTACTGGTGAGTTAGTAATTTTTACAATTGAAATAGTAATTTCTACTGATGTAGCAGTAAGTTTTACTGAATCATGGCTAGAATTTGATTTATGATTAAAATTAGTAAAATGCATTAAAACGGTTAACTGATCCTAATATAGAGAGATCGGTTCATTGATTCTGTACCAAAATCAATGCAGTCGATCGAGAACTGGCAACCTGAAACTGAAACCTCCCACCAATTTTCTTAGGGACTCAACTTCGAAGGAAGAGGTAACTTTCAGCAAGCCTTGCTATATAAGTGAATGTCTTACCGAACTCTCGAGATAAAACCCGTGTGTGTTGTCCGTTTCGTGTCCTTAGTGTTACTCCTGTTTCTTAGTTACAAACAGGTAAGTCAATCAAAATTAAATCAAATTATCATCAAATCATCAATTTTACTCAATTTTCGATAAATCAGTGTCTGCAAATCTAACATAGTTGCGTGAAACCAAATATTTTGTTTATAAAACACTCAACTCAACTTGGTGAAAAAATTACTGCATTTTTTCAGTAGGATTTTTTTTTTTTAACTATTACTACTATTCCGCACAATATGGAAACAAGTTCGGGAGATTCGGTATTGAGCATCAGGTTTGTGTTGTCCTGTATATGGAATTAATTCGATTTTCATTCATTTTGAGTTTTTGTGATAAAGTTTATAATTTTTTTTTTTTTTATTATTATTCCTTATCCAACTTCATCCATGACCGTAGTGTGAAATTAAATATTTTTTTTACAATATCGAATCAATTTTGGGTGTGTTCGCAACATGAATAAAGTTTTAGTTTTTCTATTTATTAAATCAAGTATATTTTTATCAATTTTGAGATTTTTAATTTTGCTGATAAAATAAATAAAAGAAAATCGTTCTGTAGTACGTTATAAATTTTTATAAAATTTTTTGCAATATTTATTATTGTGTAGAATTTGTTAATATCTTATTAGGTGCTCAAGAACACTATGATTGTTTCCTAAAGTTTTTTTTAATGAATTTTTTAAAACCAAAAAAAAAAGTTTATTTTAAATAAAGGACAACTTAAACCGGATTTTTTATACAGACTCATACGTTACAGTAGTGTGAAATTAAATCTTTTGTTTATAATATTCCTAACTCAAAATGGTCAAAAATTGCTATAATTAATTAACAAAATTTCATTCTTTTTTAAACATTTTGACTACCCTATACAGTATTTTTTTCAAATAAATTTAAAAAAAAAAACTTAACCTGGTTAAAAATTTTTGAACTTTAAACAAAATTAGTTATTTTTAAGTTTTGTAGAATTTTTCGCAATATTTATTATTTTGTTGAATTTAAAAAAAAAGACTATTCTGAAATCTAACATTTTGTAGTAAAAATTTATTAGTTTCAAATTTAGTTTATTTTTTTTTTTTTTTGATTTAATTTTAATTTATTAGCTTCAACATTAAGAAAAATTAATTAATTGTTTCCACGAAACTTAATTATTTTTCAAATCAGTTTTCCTTTATTATGTAATTAGATCTATTTTAAAACCTTTCAATTTTTCGTGATAAAATAAACAAAATCAAACCTCTCTGCAGCACGTTATAAATTTTTATATAATTCTTTGTAATATTTATTATTGAGTATAATTTCTTAATATTTTATTACGTGCTGCAAATTTTTATGCTTGTTTCTTTCAATACAAAAAATTAGTTTTTTAAAAAAAAAACTTAATTCCATTTTTTATAAAGCAGTAGATTTGAGAAACTTTAAAAATGTTGTGGTAACTTGCAATATGGGAAAAGAAAATTAAAATAATCTTCATTTCAGTTAAGATTTTTTAAATAAAATGTTTTAATTGACTTTATTAGCCCTCTTTGATTGTAAAAGAATATCTCTGTCCAATTTATTATTTTTCACACATTTTTTTTAAATAAAAAGAACCCCATCTAGAAATTAAACAATTTATTAACATAGAAATCTATTTCCCAAGTAGAAATAAAAAAAATCAATAATATACCTTGCCATTTTTATTCAATATTTAAAAAAATAATAACCCTTTTATGTGGTTACAACTTTTTTTAAATAAATATTTTAAGATTTGAGTTTAGGATTAAAAAAAAAAAAATTTTATAAAATGAAAATACATGTTTCAAGTAGCACTTTTCAAAATTTGTTAAATAAATAATATTCTTTCATGTAAAACTATTCATATCTTTTATTGAAATAATAAAATAGAAATTATAGTAAAAGTAAAGTTATCCGTTCATTTTTGATAATCCACTTTTTTTTAATTTCGTCAAATCAAATATAATGTTTGATTTTTTTTATTATAATATATTTGAAATTACAGGAAGGGTTTAGATTCTAAAAAAATTCAGAATCTAACCCCTTTATGTAATTAAAAAAAACATTATAATAAAAAACCCTAAACAGTTTTTTTTATAATTTTAATTCTTTCCCTTTTTTAATCTAAAAATCGACTTTTGCATATATAGCATTTTTCCAAAAATAAATGTAAATCCATCTTCGAGAACGTGTTTTATAAATATTTTTTCATAATAAACTAATTTTAAAAAAAATGCAAAAAATTATATTGCTTTACTTTATTTATATCAGGAGACCTAGATTAAAATAAAATAAATTTTTAACTGTGTAATATTATGAAAAAAAAACAAAAGTGAATTGGTCGATTTGATTTTAATGCTTGAGTGCATTGATCTGATGACGGTTCAATGAACCGATCATGTATTGCATACAAATACTTTCCTGAAGTAATTTTTTTCGATAATTAGAGCCGCAAACGGTCGACTCAAATTACTAGAGTAAAACGGATTCGAGGTGATGATAACTAGAGGGAATGAAATTGTGTCTAATAATAATAATTCAGTCTGAAATATATAAATAGTTTGCGTGCGTTCCGGGGAGCAAACAAAATTATTCCTTTGTAGCGAGGCGCGCTCTCTAGGAATAAATTCAGAAAAATAATTTTTTTCCAAAATCAAAAAATTTCGAATAAATTTTTTATTCACAAACCACAAATACGAATTTTCTAGAGAAACTTGCATTTTTTAACCCGAAAAGTTTTAATTTAGGACAATAAAAATTAATGTTTAACTATAATTCAATAATTTTAAGCAAAGACAGAATTAATTTATTATTTTTATTTAGCAAACCAAATAGACGAATTTTTAACATAATATATAGAGCACTTACATTTTCAGTTCGAAACATTAATTCTAAACCGAAACGAAAAAAAATATTTAACAAAAAATTTGAATTTTCGACAAAAGAAAAGACTTTTTAATCATACATTAAAATTTTAAAAAAATTGAAACAAATAGTACAATTTTTAAACAAACGTGATAAATTCTGAACTAAAAATATAATAGTAAACTTTTCGAATAAAAAGAATGAACTTTCAACCAAAGATGTTTGGATTTTCTAATTGGGTTTAATTTATTCAGTTTAGTTTGAATCAAAGAAATTTTGGCTGATTCCACAAAATATTAATAGCATCAAACAAATTTTTTGATTCATTTAGTTAAATATTCAATATACTAAAATATTTGGTTCATCAAGCAAAAAAAAGTTTTATACAAAATTTTAATTGATTATAACATAATTTTTTGGTTGATTCAACCAAATATGACATCTTCCAAAAGATTTGGTTTAACAAACCCAAAAATTTTTTAGCGTCAACCAAATCCTTTTCTTAATGCATATAGTATAGTAGCCTTCTAAAAAAATTTGTTTAGTCAAACAAATTTTTAGTTTATAACAATTAAATATTTGATTTATAAAAATATTTTGACAAAGAAACCAACAATTTTTCAATAAAAATTTTATTGAATCTAAGAAAATTTTTTGGTTGCATCAACCAAATATTTTGTGTGCAAAAAGATCTGTTTCAACAAACCAAAAAATTTTGTTTTTTTCAACGAAATGTTTTTAAATTCTCATAATAACAACATTCAACGGTTGAAACAACAATAAATTTTGTTGATTCAACCAAATCTTTTTCTGAGTATAGAGTTTCTATGTTTATAGTCTTCTAAAATTGGTTTAATTAAACAAATTTTTTTGGCTGAAATAACCAAATATTCCATTTAACAAAATACTTTTGAAAAAAACCATCAAATTTTCAGCAAAATGGGAAAATTTTCTTAAACAAATTTCATGGTCGAAACGATCATTCCATTGACCAAAGGTTTGGTTTAACAAATCAAAAAAATTTCGTTGGGTTAAACAAATATTTCGAAATCAATAAAATAACCATATTCTATGGTTGAACCAACAAAAAATTATTGTTATTCAACCAAATCTTTTTCTGGTTTTAGTCTTTATATATAGTTATAGCAATCAAATATTCATTCACAAAAATATTTGGATAGAATTACAAACAGAAGACTCATCAAAATTTGTATTGAAACAAATATTTTTATATCAATAAAATAACTATATTCTAGTGTTGAACCAACAAAAAATTATTGTTATTCAAACAAATATTTTAGCTAAGAAAATATTTTGAAAAAATATTTGGATCGAACAAGTAAAATCTTTGTAAAAATTTTATTTGATTCAAGGAAGTCTTTTTGGTTAACTCCATCTACAAAAAGATTTGTTTTGACAAACCATACAATGTTAATGTGTCAAGCAAATGTTCCATTTACCAAAATATTGGGTTTAACAAACCAGAAATATTATTGATCTAACCAAATATTTTGATGTTTATAAAAAAATCCATATTGTATGGCCGAACAAACAAAAAATTTATGGTATTCTTCCAGATCGTTTTCTGAGTATAATGTTTATCTGTCTTCTAAAATTTGTGCAGTCAAACAAATTTTCAATCAAAGTAAACAAATATTCTACTCAGAATAAAAATTTGGATAGAGCCAAAAATGTTGTTTGGTCAAAGTTATAATTCGATGTTTATTTAAGGAGGGGGGGAGGAGGTTCAGCGCAAAAAAACAATACAACACAGCAATATTCTTTAATTTTTTCACGCGAAAATATTGAAAACAAGCCGATGACAGAGCTTGCCCCAGAACGTCTTAGAAAAAAACCAATGTGCGGTATTCACTATATCTCGGTCGGAAATTATCTGAAATCAAAAACCATTAAATTTTAGTCAAATTATCATCAAACCCTCCCCCCAACGTTGTATTATTATTTTTTTTTGTCATTTAAAATTTTTTGGTGGACATCTAAAGTGTAAACTGCGATTTTCCACAAAAAATTCCACCATTTTGTGGGTGGGAAATCCTCTTAATGTAAAAAAAAAAAAATTTCACTAAACGTTGGGGGGAGGTATTTTATGTATATAAAATGTGTACCAAGTTTGAAATGAATCGGTCAAGTAGTTTTTAAATGGCAGTTTATGAGTCAGAGCTATAGTGTTAAAGGACAGGATACTAACTACACAATAACTTCAAGAGTTTTGCTCAGATCGGCTTAAAATTTTGGGAATATATTCTTAAAATATTTAACAAGAAGATAAGATAAAAAATTCGATTTTTTGAAAGTGCAAACCCTTTGCCGCCTATGATTAAACTGACAGAAAATTTTTTCTTTCGTTCTCAGGTTGATACAATCAAAGTTTCCATTCCAAAAAATATTTGGATTAAAATTTGGATCAAAATTATAAGTGATTCAAAGAATTAGTTTTCGTTAATTAAACGAAATATCCCATCCACCAAAATATTTGTTTTAACAAACCAAACATTGTTGTTGGGTCAAGCAAATATTCCGTTTACCAAAACATTTGGTTTAACAAACCAGAAAATATTATCGAGTTCACCAAACATTTTAAAGATTTTAAAATAATCATATTCTCTGGTCGAATAAACAAAAAATTTCGTTGTTTCAACCAAATCATGTTCTAACTATAGTTTTCACATAGTTATAGCATTCTTCTAGAAAGGCAATAATACATAACCGGGTGAATAAAATTCTCTAAGAGTAATAAAATCTGCTCCAGATTTTTTTTGAATTTTCTCGAGACTCGGAAATATGCCCACCCGAAGACTGGTTTATGACTTGAGTTTAGTTTCGCATTAAACTAACAGGTACTCGACCAGTCTATTATGTATAAATGCGGACAGTCGCGTTCTCCGCATTACAGTAGCAGCAGCAAGACAACTTTCCTTATGCAACTGCTTTTCTCGCCTTCCTGAATTACTTGCAATGTCGCAGTTAAATTTCTCTCATCGATTAAAAAATTTATCATATCAATCCGATTCGCTGATCGGGAAATTAACTAATCGATCCAGTACAAATTTATTCAATTTTAATCAACTTTTTTGTATCAGCACCTAAGCAGTATCAAAAACGAGACTTCACGGTCTTTTCCAATTTGGTTGTAGAAAAAATGCTTTGTTGAAAATTAGTTTTTTGTTTTGAAATTTCTGGTATGTTACAGAACCTAAATAGTTTCAAAAGGCAGACTTCATAATGTTTTTACTATTTCCGTTTTCTCCCTTGTTCGGAAAAATATTTTTTTCTGTTTTTTTTTGACAAACTTTTTCTTTTTATCTTTTTTTCGCTTTGAATAAAACCCGATAAAAAATGAAGCTACTATTATGATTTTGAGTTCAGAATTTATCTCTTTTTATTAAAAATTATGCTATTTGGTTGAACATGTAATTATTATTTTGTGAATTCAACAATTTCGTTACCATTTTTTGTCTTGACTAAAAAATAAACAATTTCTGATATTAAATAAAAATATTGTTTTGTTAAAATATAGACTGGTAAAATTCCTCTTAATTTGGCTTCAAAATTCAAAAATTTGGTGGAAGTCAAGTTGAAAATTTTACTTTCTTGTAGAAAGTGCGTCTTTTCCGCTTATAAATCAAACAATTTAATTACAATTTTTTTCCTTTCTTGACTTTGAGATGAACTGTTTTTTATTTAAAATGAAAATATTTTCTTATTGAATATTTTTCTTTGAAAATTCATCTCTTTTAATAAAGAATATTTCTAAAGAAAAATTACAACTTTTTAATCATTTTTTGTTGTTGAAGATTCCTTATTTTAGATAAGAATTCCAATTCTTTGATTAAAAATTAGTTTTACATTGTTAAGAATTAAAATTTTTAGTTCAATTAAACTGTTTGGTTCAAAATAAAATTTCTTGTTAAAAATTCATATTTTTGAGGAAAGATTAAACTTTTTTTTAGAAAATTTGTCTTTTTTGGTTGATTTCGACTGCTTTTCAATATAAATTTAAATATTTTTCTTTGAAAAATCAACTATTATATTTTTCGTTCAGGTTTTTACTGTTTTGAGGACAAGTCCCCTTTCTGGGCTAAAAATTCAACAATTTGTTATAAAGTTCAACCATTTGGTTCAAATTTTTTTTTTAATTAAATTATTTTATCGAAAATTTATAATGTCGACTTGAAAATTCTGCAGTTTGGTTTGCGAAAATTGTGTTGTTGTTAGTTAAGGCATTGATCTGTTTGTTTAAAATATAATTTTTTTTTTAAAAATTTGAATATTTTGTAACAAATTAATCTTGTTATCTTGAAAATTATAATAATTTTTGTCTGAGAATGTGCGCATTTATTAAAATTATTTTTTAAATTCTCATTTTTTAAAAGATTCTAAAACCTGCGATTTTTTAGCTTGAAAACTGAATTTTTTTATTTTAAATTCATCTTCCTTGGCTGAAAAATAATTTTTTTAATTGAAAATTTGCCTCTCTTCTGAAAAATGCATTTTATTGGCTAGAAAATTGAATTATTAAAATAAATTCGTCTCTTTTCCTACAAAATTAAAAAATTTGGTGGTAAATTGCAACTTTTTAATTGAAATTTCCACTAACTTTTAAAAAAAAAAGTAATATATTTCGACTTGAAATCCTAGAAATTTGATAATAATGACAAAGAAATTAATCAAGATTAGAATCGATCAACAAGAAAACATTTTGTAAGACCAAAGATCTAAACGAGAGATTCAGATTCCAATCAACAAGATCAGTTACATACTAACATCGAGAAGAAAGTGCTATTAGATAAAAAAAAAGGAGAAAATATAGCCTTGCCCATTTTATCAGAAAAATACGACACGCATGACTGTATAATTTAAACGCTTTATAAATCCCTCACAAGAAAACTTTCTTTGCAAAAAAGTTCCAAATTTCTTTATCCAAAGAAATGCCTAAATAAAAAGATTGATCTATTTAAACAAAGTTACATTGTATAAACATTTGTATTTATGAAAGAAAGCAGCACTCGAAAAACTTGTTAATTCTCGTCTAAAATTATTTAAATTTATATTTTTTAAACACTATTTTTAACAATCTTGGTCGAAACGATTAACATAATTCGTTCGAAGGTGCTGCATCATTTTATAAACGACAAATAAGAAACTTTTATTATATTAACGATCACATGAGTAATGGTTGTCATCATTTGAAAGCGCACCATTAGCGCTATGTACCATTTAAAAAAAGAGAATTAATACAAGAAAACAGTTTCCCCGGTTGACGCACTAGAAAGTTACCGTAATTTTACTGATCGACAGTAATCGTGCCAGAGAAATCAGAAGTCGCGAGATCAAAAATAAAGTTTCAAAGTAATGATTTGAATTCAAAATTATTTTACACAGTAGTTTTATATAAATTTAAACACTGATTTTACTATTAAGAGACTTTTGTTCAAATCAAATAATAAAGTGTGAAATACATTGAAAAATAGAAGAAATTCAACGGTTTTGTATTATTTTCTGAAAATACAATTGAGTTAACCTAACTTTTTTTAAGGCCCATTTTTCCTTTTAAACTAATCACTTACTCTTCAATATTAAATTAAAACTCATCCACTGAAAAAAACTAAACAGTCTCCAAAAATAATATCACTGGCTAAAATCATTTAACATGCAATAAATTGAAATAAGAATCCACTTATTCACAAACGAACCATAAATCACGAGAGAGCGAGTCACGGCCAAGGTAGTACGACTTTCATGTATTTTTTTCTTCAAATAGTTGCTGCGCCAACAGAGCCATCTTCAGTTGGACTCCAGAAAACATTTCCCCCTCTCGACCCGCAATCTTGACCGCGAAAATTTAAAACAGTTCTTCGAATTGTATTACTTCTCTTACACTATTATTCAATTATTTATATTAAATTTATGAAGATTTATCAATGAAAGTAGGAAAAAAAACCTTCATAATTTTAATATGAACAATTGAATAATATAGGGGAATGTTGTTAGAGTTGGGCCACTTTTTGATTATTCTCTGTATCTTTTTCAAAAATTTGAATATTCCTAAATATTTTTTTTAATCGGAAGTTCGAACACTTATCTATAACATATATTTATGGCAACTTGCTGCGGTACCGGGGAAAAAAGTTATTGACGAAAAAAAAAAAATTAGTCAGAGTTGGGCCATTGCAGTCAGAGTTGGGCCACTACTGAAATTACGTGAAATATGTACTGAAACCGGTTTTTATGGAATGGTAGGCAACATTTTATTCTTTTTTATACATTTTGACATATTCACGATGAAAAACTCAGAAAATTAATTTAATCTGAGTCGCAATTTTGACATAAAAATAACTTTGGTTATTTATTTATTTTTAAGTCGTACAAGAAGACTTTTATTTACAGAATTTATTCTAGTGTTCAAAGATTTGAAAAACATGAAATAAAGCATTTTTTTACCGGAAATTCAAATTTTCATATTGTTTTTATTGCAAAAATAGATATTTATTTTATTTACTCATTTTTTACTTATGAAATGAGACTTTTATTTCTACACTTTATTATTTTAATGTTTAACGGTGCGAAAAATATGCTAAGAAATAATATTTCACTGTTAGAAAAATAAAAGGATGACTACACGAGTGAACCAATTATAACAACATTCATGTTTTCTGATCCCAACTCACTACAGCCGGAGAGGTTAAGGAATCAAAATTTTCTTTTAGATACTTGTTAATGGTTCACCAAGCAATGTTATTATATACTTACTTCAATTTCAGCATGGTTTTTTCCGAGTTCTGAGCACTTTTTTTCGAGTTTTGCAATACTTTCAACACTATCAAAAACAAGACGATGGCCTGAAGCTTTTTGGAAATAATTTCTGCGACTGTTAATGCTTTTAAAAGTTAGCCGTCATCGAGATCAATAGTTCTATGCATTTGCACCGATGGCAGCACTTGTCATATACCAAACACAGTGGTGGCCCGACTCTGACAGTGGCCCAACTCTGACGAAAATCTCATACGCAAATTTATTGAGATATTAATCAAAGAATAATGCTTCCAAATGTAAAACTGCATACCTGCAAGATATCACGTACTTTTCACAGATTTAATAAAACTCACTGATGAGGGCCACCATTGTGTGTCAAAACATTTGAAACAACTTAATTAGTTTCAGTCACCTGCCCCTAAAGCCAACAACTTACATCAACAATTTCTACAAAATTTATTATTGAGGGTCAATAAAATCCCCCAGCGGTTAGTACTGTTTTAATTCATATTCAGAATTATTGAAAATTCTTCAAACTGAATTTTTGCTGAAAAAAGTGTCACAAGGTAATTATCGTGTTATATTATTATAACTATTATTAATTATTAAAAATTGTTTCAAAAAACTTGAAAATTCCTAATATTTAACAAGCTTCTTTATAATAGATTTGCAAAATTTTTCTATTACAAATATAACGAAAGAAAAATCGAGGGACATCAACAGCTTGTGCATTAACTGCTAGTACACTAATAATCTCAGTTTAGTTTTAGTGCAGCTAAATTCTTTTTCAGTATATCATACACTACTGCTTCAGCTAGGTTTGACACATTGAATAGAGCAGTTGAGAAGAAGAGAAGAGAAGAGGAAAATAGTGTATGGCTCGTTAAACGGAGAACCTCGTTACTCTTGACGCTTCGGACGAGCTAAAATGGGGCAGCCACCCACACCGACACCACCCCCTCTTGGGAAGCGCCACTTATGGGAATAAGCGTCGGGTCGCACTCGTGGGACATCCGTTGAAGGACCCTTCAGCGAGCGGTTTGGCATGAACGGACAAGAGGTTGCACCCCGACGTATAAGGAGTACATGTCGAATGTCGAATGTCGAACGTGTCGGCTTTGCTTGGTGCTGTTATTTTGGTGAGTATAACCGCACAGATTACGCTGGGGAGTGGGTGTCTGCCGTTTGCACTATTGCACTATTCTCAGTGCGACAATACGTGTACTAACGGTACCACGTACCTAGCGATTTGCATCAACAGATGAATACGACCAACTTCTTTTGGAACGTAGACTTGCAGTTTCGTGTCAATCAAGAGAATTTTTCTATAACTAGCCAGCGATAGGGACCATTTAGCTTCGATTTGAGTTTAACGTTTAAAGAAGTGATTTCATGTTTTCACTTTCTCTTGGAAATGAGGTCTCAGAGACTGCTTTATATATTAATATCTAACTAGATAAGTAAAGAAGTTTTTGTTAATTATCTAATTAATCAATTTTTATTAATTTTTATTTTTAATAATATTTTACACTAGAGGGGGAAAGGGTTTACGTATGAGAAGAGTGGTGCTGTCTGGCAGACCGCACGACCACACGTCTATAATAATTTCTCTCTTCTTGTTCACATGCGAGATAATCCGAATGTGTGTGATACTTTACATTCTAAATACCTTGAAACAAATTAAAATAAGAATGTGAAATGGTGAAGCTGTCGTGGACGTGGGGTCTCACGGACCGCATATAAGCTAACAATTGATATTACTCACTAATTACACGCAGGACCACGGGATGTCCACTTACCTCGACGACAGCGCAACTAAAACTAAAGCTACTAATAGAGACAGTCTCATGGAAGCCTAGAGGGAATAGGGACCTGCATTTTAGACGCAGGGTGCAGTCTTTGAAACCGCATGTCGATACTTAAAGCTAAATCAAGAGACATATTCTATAAGTAGCTAGCGAGACAGACCAATTAGCTGGGATTCGAGTTTAATGAGTTTCTAAGATCGTGAAAAAACTTAAAATTTGTTTACTAAATAAGACTCTGGATTCTATAACCATGCATAAAATTAGCCTAGCTGCTTCAGGCCGCTCAAGTTGGCCCCTGATCACTTGAAGATCAGTTTTCGAAAATTATACTTTTTAACACATCACTTTGTAGAAAATTTTATGGCGCATCGTTTTTCTCTCAGAAAAAAGTTGTTTCTTTTACCGTTTCTGTAAAGAATCAAAAAAACTTAATTTTTCTGACCACTAAATTTACTAAATATTATCACTTCAACTCGCTTCAAAACACAAAGTTCTTTATATTTTAAGATAAAAATTTAATACACTGTCCTTTAAACTTTTCTTAAGATAATTTGCAATTTAAAATTTATTTATTTAGTCAAATAAAAAAGTTATAAATTTTTTTGGTAATCAGTATCAAAATAACGTTAGACAATTTTCAAAAGCTTCGTTTATCGAGAGAATTTTGAGTAAGCCTAAGCTTCCAGCAATAAAAATGCTTAGTAGGATATAATTAAGTTTTCTAAAAAGTTTTAACCTGATTGATTTATTTTTTAACAAAATAGGAGCATTCAAATAGCATTTGAAGTATCACGTGAGGGGCGATAGCTTTGAAGTCCGGTTGCACCGCGCTATTAAGCCCGTTAGAATACAACTACTTTTTTATACAATGTCCTTAAAATAGGTGTCCATTAGAAATATAATGTAAACAAAAAGCGAGGGCATCTTCAATTCATTTTTACGATTAGCTAGGAAAGTATTGCACTTCTCTTAAAATTTAGAGAACATTGTATTTCGTTCCTAACCAAATTAATCTATAAATATTGAAAATTAATAACCAAAAAAGTAAATATTTAGTTTTCTAGAAACTTTAATTGGAGGTATAAAAATAAAGAAAAACAAAAAAAATAGGGCTGATATTATTAGCAAGGTAAAGAAAACCAAGGTATTTGTACGCACACTTCTTTTAAAAAGTTAAAAATTTCAATACATATGAAAGTGAATAAAAAATAAATAAATTAATTTTGAAGATTATTCTTTTATTATTTTAATTTCGTAAAAATTTGCATAAGTAAAATTTAGGGCATATTTTATATGCATACTACTGTAAACTAGAGGTAATAAAGAAAACAGGATTTTTAAAATAAATAAATAAATTTAAAATATTAGGGATGTTTTTCGTACAAAGTCGACAATGACATTACTCAATCTTTAACTTGATTTATGAAATCAACAAGGGTAGCCACATTGCTAAGTCTAACAAATTTTGGAAACGAAATATAAATTTACTATAGAAAGTATAGCTTAAGACGTAATTATTTATTTGAAAATAGTTGATCTAAGTTTTCCGTTTTATTTTATCTTCATAAATTAGCCGTAATGTTTATTTAATCTCTATAATACTGTATCGGTTTATTATGTTCTTTATAAGATTGTCTACGAACTCTATTCATGCTACGTTTAAAAAAGTATTTAATATGTTCTAAACCATTTTTATTTCAGTAGTAGTATAATTACTAACAAGTTTAGTTTGAATAAAACCCCGTAAATTGAAGTTTTACAAAATCATGAAGAAAAAAAAGTTATTGGTAGATAATTAAACTTTTTTGTTAAAAATTCATAGTTTTTGTTAAAAACTCATCTCATTTAGTAAAAAATTGATTGTTTCGTTTAAAAATTATTATTTCATTTTAAAATTCATGTTGTGAGATATTCATTTCTCAATGTTTGTACTCAACCTGTAAATACGCATATATAATGTAAGATATAAATATTTAATGATTTTTCCCCACCAAATAAAAATATTGATTGTGGTTTGATGTTGAAATATTTTATTTTTTATTTAATTTTAACTATTACATTCCCCGCGACCTAAAATGTCATTTAGTGGGTAACATGATATTATACACAGGAACAGGAACATTAACTTCATAGTGTAAACAAATAAATAGAGTAAAATAATTCCAGTCCGAAGGTGAGGGCTTTGGTCGAGCAGGTCGAGACTTCAAAATTGTCACCTATCACGCACTGGATAAATGCTATTAGAATGCTCCTATTTTGTTAACGAATAATTCAATTAGGTTAAAACATTTCAGAAATTTTAATTATATCCTACTAAGCCTATACTACTAAGATAAACGAAGCGTTTGAAAATTGTCTAACGTTATTTTGATACTGATTGCCAAAAAATGTATAACTTTTTTATTTAACAAAATAAATAAGTTTTTAATTGAAAATTATCCTCATAACCGTTTGAAGGACAGTGTATTAAGTTTTTAGCTTAAAATATAAAGAACTTTCTTTTTCGGAGCAAGTTGAAGTGAAAATATTTAGTAAATTTGCTGGTCTGAGAAATTAAGTTTTTTTAATTTTTGCAGAAACGGTGAAAGATACAACTTTTTTGTTAAGAGAAAAAAGATGCGCTATCAAATTTGATCAAAAGTGATGTTTTAAAAAGTTAAATTTTCGAAAACTGATTTTCCAGTCATCAGGGGCCAACTCGAGGGGCCTGAAGCGGCTAGGTAAATTTTATGCGTGGTTATAGAATCCGGAGTCTCAAATGGGCCATAGTCGAACCCTGTAAATCTGTAAAGATCTGGGTTTTGAACCTGATTTTAACATTTTTAAAAATCCTTGTCATACAAAGAACCCTTTCAATTCTTATATATCCAGGTTTGGAATACAACCCTCTTAAAATTGTTAAGGGCGCGTTCTGCACCTGAAATTTTGAAATATTTTGAAGGCAATCCCTTTGTGCCATACATTGGAACCCTGTAACTTTTTTTACCAAAAGGTTCTGCCACGAGCCTCATAAAATTTCTAAGGATTCAAATTTGGACCTCTGATTGACCATTAATATACCCGGACACGGCAAGCCTCAATCAATTTAAACCAAAAAGTTCTTGCACTCAACTTTTCTTGACAGAATACTGTATTAGATGTCTAAGCGTTTTAAATGTTCAAAGGCAAGAAAACACCGAGGTCTTCCAAAAATATGTTAAATTTTATTTTATTTTTATAACAAATATAACATACTTTATTAATAACAAAAAAACACTTTTCTTAAATCAAATTTTTTATTTCCATTACAATCACATAACACAAAAATATACAAAATGCTCTATTGATTGACTCAATTCTCTCAATTCTCTTTATTTCTTTTTTATAATAATTTATTTTTTGTAAGTCTCCAGCCGTGAAGCTCAAACCCAGAAATCTCAAGTTCTAGGACCCGAAATCCTTTTTCACACGCTGTAAAGCCCGCAACCATAATTACCAAATTGTGAGTCCCGTATCACAATCTCCAATTAGTAATTTCGTTTTTTATAACCATAAATCTCTGAAGTAAAAAGTGAATTCTTATTATTTTAAATACTATTGGATTTCAGTGCTTTTTGGTAAAAGTCGTGCTCTGATCTTTTTGTCATAGTAAAATTACCATTAAAATCAATTAGGTGATAATTATTGATATCTGTTTATTCTAAAATGTATATTTGAACTAGATTATGTAACTAACACTTTTTTTTTGGACTTCCGTTTCCGGTATGAAAGTGTAAAGTAGCGGGAATTGTGGTTGCTGAGAGTTTCGATAATTGTGGTG
>JAAAKG020173576.1:0-27062 GCA_010014905.2 Druon quercuslanigerum
GTCGGAGCAGTGTTGCGGAGTGAACGTGTTATTTAAATAAATAACGCGAGAATTCCAGATCAATCTAAAAAATTTTTTGTAACCCCTTCCTCACACTACTCCCCTCCCTAACGAGTAAGTCACGCCTACCCCGAAAGGGAAACGGCTTAATGGTGTAATAATAATAATAATAATAATAAAAGGGCGGCAGCTACAGACATTCAGAAACAAATTCCCAGTTAATTCTTTAAAAATTGAAAATTTTTGACGGCGAAAAATATTGTTAAAATCATTATTTTTCGTAAGTCTTACACGTTATTCATACTTGACCCTAGAACTTCCGAATTTTTTTTAGTTTTTATTTTAATAATCAACTAGGAATATGTATACAATTACGCAATTTTAAATAAAGAATGGGCTTTTTTCTGTCCTTGGAAATATTCAAATGTCTATAGGAATAGCGCTATTTGTATGTAAAATTAAATAACTGTTTTTTTCATTTGCTATAGTCACTTCATTGCAGGAAAAGTAATTTTTTTAATGCTACAAGTTGCTAAGACGTTTTAAATTACTAACTTTTTAAACTAAAATATTTTATTTAAAATAGGATGGAATTTTTTTTCAACATATGGGGTACATTTTCAACCATTGTGGTGAATTTTTAACTAAAATTATTAATCTTCTACTGAAATAATTGACCAAAAAAGAAGGATTTTCAACTAAAAAAGAGTAATTTTCAAACAAAAATTATAAATAGTTAAATTTCCAGTTATAAAAAAATAATGTTTAGCCAAATATATGAATTTTCAACTATAATGATGAAATATTGAACTGAATTGGATCAATTTTCAGTTTAAAACAACTATCTTTCAGCAAAAAAGAAAAAAATTTGGAACAAAATAGTTATAGTTATAAAAGTAAGTTTTCTGTTGAAAAAATCAACTATTGCTTAACAAACTTACTATCGTCGAAAAAATCCGAGTCCTCTGGCTTTGACGTTGAAAAATTAAGTGAAGAAAAAATGGTAGCGTGATGAAAGAGGCCTCATTTTTAAGGTGCTAATGTTGTACGTTAATAAACCGAAAATTAATATTCCAAAAAAATTTTTTTAGCTTACAGATCTGAAAATCTGATAAAAAGTAAAGAAATTTGACAGCTTTTAAAGACAACATTTGCAAAATATGAATAATTGTTTGATTTTTGTCAATAAATATGCAACTAAATTATCTTCGGTTCTAATGAAGATAATAAAGTGATTCAAATTGGAGGAATTTTCAACTAAGAAAGATTTTTCAGTTAAGAGAGAAAATTTTCAACAAAGGAGACGAATTTTCTAACAGTTTAATTTTTAAATAAAAAAACATATTTTTTCAACAAAAGATACAAAAGCGAAATTTCAAATTAATAAATTCATCCCAAAAGAAAAAAAAAATTTTAACAAAATAATTAGATCAAATATTATAAAGCTACATTTAAAAATAAAAAAATGTCAAATTTAATTTTATATTACAATATTTTTAACCGAAGCAGGGCCTTGAAAATTTTCCTGACTTTCGAAAAAATTTCCTTACATTTCCAGGGTTTTCCAGGTGAGTATACAATAGTTTTCTTTTTTATGGTTAAAGCACTTCCTTAGTAGTAATTTCTTATTTAAACTTTATAGGCTCCTGAGGGAAAGCAAATGATCCGTTTCATTTTCGAACTGAAAACTAAAGTTCTGCAAACCTAAGAATTATAGACGAGCCAATATTAGAAAAGAGCCGAATGTCAAATAAAGCAAATTTAGGAAAGCCTCTCTTTAGTGAGATTTCGGGAAAAAATTTTGTGAATGAAGAAAAAGTAGTAGCAGTTCTTTTTTGTAGGGAAGGTCGTTTCGCAACGGGCGGTCTCTAAAACCAACAATTGTGGTCCTGTGAAATTGCCGGTTCACGAGTAAACTACCCTCGATGATTCCCCCAGTGCTTCCTATTATACTGTTCGTTTCTACCCGAAGACCTAAATACCAAACTGCAACGCGTTGTCGCTTAACCCTTCGGCACCGATCTCTGTGTGTACACTGACCGCTCTCGCTTCGTTCGCCGCCGGCGCATCCGATTCGCAGTGCAGGCCAGTCCAAATTTTTACTTCTTTTTTCCCATTATAAAATCTCTCTCGATATCTCTTCTCCCCTCACTAGTGCTCTCTTTTCTGCTGCAGATCTTTCTCTCGCTCCCCACGCCTCGTCAGATCTCGTTACCTTTTGCGAACGAAATAATTGTGTAAACCCCGACAAAAACTTTTCTTCATTAATTGAAGTTCGTTTTGTTGATCGCGAACTGGTTTAATTTCAGAAAATATTTTGGTTAATAGAACAACATTTTGATTCAGCTGACCAAATTCGTTTGCTTGAACCAAAGTTTTTGACAAATCGTTTTATTGAATTTAGAAAATATTTAATTCGTTTAACAACATTTTTTGGTTATTCAATCCGTTTAAATATCGGTGACCTTTATCAAAATAAGTAATGTAAAAACCGATTCTTCTGGGATTGAGTGATTATGATTTTTTAAATCAAAATTTTGATAAAACAGCAGAACGATTGTTTGAATCAAATAAACAAAGGATCCTGCACAATTTATATTTTAAATCGCTTGTCGTGGAATTGCCTCATCTTGTGAAATTTAGCAGTTAAATAAACTAGTAAATAATTCACACAAGATGACAGAAATTCATTTTAAGCCATTTACAGTGTATATTTTGCTGGATCCATTATTGCTAGAAGTGTTGCAAGTTTTGGTTAAATTCAACCAAATATTTTCTTATAGCAACAAATACACTTATTTGAATTACCTAAAAAACAATATTCTAGGGTTGATTAAAAAAAATTTTTGTTCATTTTACCTAATCTTTTTATAGATTTACCCATTCCATATAGAGTGTAGAAAACTAATTGAGGGCTTTTGGTGCGCTTTCGTTCCACTTCGTTATTGCCAGATAAACAAAATTATCTTATTTTACCCAAAACTCATAGAGATGGGAAAATAAGGTTTAGTAAAAAATTATTTGTTTCTATCAGTAAAGAAATGGAACGCAATTTCCGTTCGAATCCCTAAAGTTATTATAAAGAAAACGATTATAGGATAATCAGAATCAGAATAAATAATACAAAAAAGTTAAAGGCATTATTTGAAAAAATAGACAAATAAAGTGACCACTCATAATTTCAAATTTATGGAAAAAAATTTGCTATTCTAAAAGAAAAAACAATAAATTCCCTTGATATCTTTCAAATCGCTTGTATTTAAAATCTAAGAAGTAAAATAAAAACTAAAAATAAAACTATTGATACTTTTGGTATGTAAAAACTAAAATCTGTTAAAATCTGTTAAAATCTTATGTTGAATTTCTTTTAAATTTTTCAAATAATTGGAGGTCCCGTAAAGATTTTTAAATCTTGTGAAATTAATTAAAATTGCTTGCAATATTTCGAACTCGTAAAAATACATTAAAATAAGTATAAATAATTTGAATCTTGTTGAATTAATATTTTTGTTGTAATTTTGAATTCTTTGAATTTTTTATTTTCCAGTTCTCGAGAAATCTCTTCAAAGATTTGGTTGAAAACCTGCAACTCTTTGATAACCATCTAGATTTTCGAAATCCCTTGAAATTCCCAGAAATATTTAAAAATCCTTGAAATCCTTTTAAAATCCCTTCCCCTTTAAATAGTTTTAAATTCTTTGAAACCCTTCATGTTTTTAAAGCTCTTGAAAATAAATAAAATCCTTTAAAACTATAGCTGAAATATTTGGAAATACCATAAATCCTTTTACTAGCCGCGAAATCCGTGGAAGTCCTTCGAAATCATTTGAAATCCCCTAAAATCTCCTGATATATTTAAAAATCTTTGAAATCCCGTGACTTTGAAATCCCCTGGAATTCATTAAATTTTCTCAAAATTATGGAATGTTATAAAATCCCTTAATGTAATGTTACATCCTGTGTTGAATAAATAAATCTTCCGTTTGTATTTCCTTTTATTTTTGAATTATTTTTCAAAAATATTTTCACATTATTTATTTCAACCCTGATATTGTTATGATTTTATATAATATTTTCTGGTAACAGGGGATTAAAAAGGATTATAAAAGATTGCTTGGAGGTGGACAAACTTTTATAGAGATTGCTCTAAATTTGATATATAATGCATGGGATTGCACCGAGATTGCACATGATTATAAAGTATTTCATGGGATTGCACGAAATATTATCGAGATTTTATAGAGATTGCATGTGATTATAAGGGATTATAAATGATTGCACGGGATTGAACGAAATCTGACAGAGATCTTTCGAGATTTTCTGAAGATTACTTGGGATTGCATCAAGTTTGTATGTGATTATAAGGGATTATAAATGATCGTATGGGATTGCACAGAATCTTATAGAGATCTGTCGAGATTTTATAGATATTGCATGTGATTCCAAAGGACTATAAAGGACTATAAAGGATTGTATTAGATTGCATGCGATTGCCAGGGATTATAAAGGATTTCATGTGATTGCGCGAAATCTTATAGAGATCTTTTGAGATTTTATGGAGATTCCTTGTGATTAAAAGGGACTAAGAAGCACTGTATGAGATTGCACGAAGTTTTATAGAGATCGCTCGAGATTTTATGAAGATTGCTTGGCATTGTATCGAATTTGCATGTGATCACAAGGGACTACAAGGATTGCCTAGGATTGCTTGGGATTGCACAAAGTTTTACAGAGATAGCTCGAGATTTCATAGAGATTGCATAAGATTTCACGAGATTGCATTCGATTACAAGGGATTATAAAGGATTGCACGGGATTGCACGAAATCTTACACTTGTGATTGCATGGGATTGCACGAAATTTTATAAAGACCGCTCGAGATTTTATAGAGATTTCACGCGATTACCAGAGATTATAAAAGATTGCATTTGATTGAAAAACCTTATAGAGATCTCTCGAGGTTTTATGGAGATTGCCTGGGATTGCAATCAAGTTTATATGTGATTACAAGGGAATATAAATGATTGCACAAAATCCCAGAGATCGTTCGAGATTTTATAGAGATTGCATGTGATTACAAGGGATTATAAATGATTGCATGGAATTGCACGAAATCTTATACAGATCGCTCGAGATTTTATAGAGATTGTATCGAGATAGCACGATATTGCATAAGATTGCAGAGAGACTGTACACTAGGCTGTAGAATTAATTAACCCCTTTTGTGGAGGGCGATTTCTGAGTTTCATGAGTCTTGTTTAAATGTCAGGGAAAATTATTAGATACACGTGTGTAAAACAGGTAAATACTGTACCATGGGGAATTTCAGAAGCCACAGAGAATTCATTAAAAAGTCTGCACAATACGTTAAATGGAATAGTGTTGTGCCTGAGGCGACTTCCGCTTTTTAAAGTTACGTAAAATAATTACCGATGGGGCTTTCCTTTTTTGTGATTTAAAAGTAAAAATGGGGAAAATGTCAAGGTTTTCGACTGAAAAATAAGGCAAGTTAAACATTAAAACAGAGGGTCTGAGGTTGAAAGCAGGGTGGCACAAAAAATTATGACTGCTGAAATTAAACATTTCAAACTCAAAGTAGAACTCATTTGAATTTTAAACATTAAAATTAAAGCATGATCAAATTTTACGTCAAACATTCAATAATTTACACGCACCAAATCGAAGCTTTCAATAATTTTCCATTGAAAATTTTTAAATAAAAGCCGCAATAAAGAGAAAAAATAAAGTCCGTGATATCATTTGCAATAATTTAAATAAAAAAATAAACCAATGAATAAGTTTATAAACCTTCCAAAATTATATCATTCTAAGCAATTTCAATTTATAAAGATTAAAAATGAAACGATTTTAAACTTGGTTTAAAACTGAAATGTTCAAGAAATATTTAAAAACGTGCTTTTGAACCGTCGAGTTGATTCAAATTTTTTTTTATCATCTCGGAAAGATACGACATCTTATCCTTACCAAAGTGAATATTTTTAACCGGTGTCAAGTTCAGTACACTGAAAAGTGAATTCAGGAGATTTAAGATACAAATTTTTTACACGTTTTAGGCTTTCATTGCCTTTTAAAAGTCTTTTCGAATAAAATAAAGTAGACATTTTATTATCAAAAACGTTGGGTATATGATGAGTTAAATACGCTCTCGTATAAAAGAAAATGTAAAAAAAGATAATAGATAAAAACAAACGACAGGAGGCGCCAGCTTTGAAATCTCACAATCTAAAAAAGTTGTTTGTGACTCTTTTGAAAAAAGATGAAATAAAACAGAACACCGCATATATAACCTTGAAAGTTCTTGCTTCGCTTCTGATGCACTAAAAGCAATTTGTCAAAAAGGTTACAGGTGTTGAATCGAATCAGTGTCTCATTTTCACCCCAAGGTCTAGATGAAGAATTCGATTACAATTTCCCCTATTCAGGTTCTATAGACTCTGTTTCCTCCGACAGATATGGGCACACGTTTTTTTTCATATGAGGGGTCCTTTCCGTTTTGAAGATGAAAAAGATAGAGTGCTTCTTTAATCAAAATTTGATCAATAAACTGTTTCAGTTCTTTCAAATTGAATCATAATATATCATAAGAGGTGCGATTGGGTCACCTGACAGCCATTCCCTTTTTAGGTAGATATAAAGCACTTTTTTTAGTTTAGTTCATAGAATATACTTGTTTTCCTTTATGTCATAATTTCTCAGAACTGTTCACAAATCTATTATATATACGCAAGCAAAAATATAATACTAATAATTGATATTAAAATGGATGGTACGTAATAGTATATATTAATCTAATTTAATTGCAATGTCACCCAATAAAGATATTCTTAAAACTAATCTATTTTTAATTTGGAGTAAACTGATGAATCTAATGCGGATCAAATTCTCATTTTTAAACGTTCTGAATTCAAAATAAAACATTTAAAAACAATTTTAATCTCAAATGTTCAATATTGTATTTCAAAATAAATCATCCAAAATGAAACAAAATTGGCTAATTTTCAAATTAAATTGGCAAATCTCTAAAGTGAAAATATTAAAAATTGCACAATGTGAAAATAAAAATCATTAGAAGAATTAAAATAAAATATTCTCGAAGCATTTTTCATTTGAAAATGCCTAAGTTTTCTATATTCAGCGTGTTACATCATATCAGCATTTGTGATAGTACTACCAGAATTGTACTTTATTAGTGATCCGGTGTTTAATTTAATATAGTGTACTGTATAGGATTAGTTGGAGATCAAGAAGCCTTAAACTCCATGTGCTTAAGCCGGCATTAAAGAGATTTAATTTTTAAATTTCACACTTGTCAACTTTGTAATCGATCTAAAAATGTTGAATCTCCTAAATTAAAAATTAATCCTAGTCGGACTCAATCCATTAAACATTTGTCATTTGAATTTAGGATTAGAATTGATAATTTTGAAGGCCAAGAAAAGCTGATATACGCTCTCGAGTATCAATATTTAACTTGAAATAAGAATTTGAAATATACAGAAATATATTCGAATAAGTAAAATAACAAGGCACTAAGGAAATTTAAAAAATAAGGTGCCAATTTAAAAATAATATTATCTAGTTTAATTTCACAAAACAGCGGGCAGTAAGAAGCGGACTTGCAATGGATTAGGATATAATAAGCAAAATAAGGAGCGAGTGTCAACGAATCTCGAGGAGTCGACGGGTCAAATCGATATAATACAAAATAAAATTTGAAACACCACTATTCAATCATCATTATAAATTTAAATTAGACAATTATGGGAAACTAAACATTGAAATTAAACAATTTTGTATAATTTAATCTGCAATTAATGAATTCTAAATGCTTCCCATTCAAGCCATTTTTCGAAAATAAGACTTAATGTAACTAAAGGAAACCGACTAAAAGTAAAAACGTTATTACCGACAAGCTCAAAATAAGCATTTAACAAGGGAAATTTTCCAAATCACATCCTCCAGAGTCAACCAATAACAACCGCGAAATTGTTATTTAGAGTCTAAGTAATTTTAAAGAATGACAAAATTAATTCGTTCAATGTCACATTAGTTCATAAAGTGATATTTAAACCGAATGTCCAGTGACCACCCAGGGTTATAAGAGTATTCCTGAAGAAATTAATTCTTACTTTATTTAAACAATTAAAACCCTATGGTAATTAACAATTAAATTTTGACTAGAATTAATAGCGAACGGTTTCTCTGATAGTTTTTATGGTGCTTGCACTTTGCAATTATTCCGCTACCATGCAAATCATGAACGAGAAAAGTGCACTAAGCAGGAGAAAAAACTTTTTTTTATTATTGTTGAAATCATTGCTACTATAAGGAATATTAGCAATCTGTAGTGCAGTTATGACTTTCTGGATTTGAACGGCAGAGCAAAAGACATTTATACCACCCATAATTTGTGACGAGGGCAGTGCATTAATTTTACTCGTAATTACAGAAGGCATTAATGCCTTCTGCCGCGTAAGGGTTATGTGGGATGGTATCGCGGAACAATTTAGAATTCCTTATTAGCATCAACACAATAAAAACCTTCCGTTGGAGAAAATAGCTTCACACCTAGAATTGCACGACCTTTTTTAAACTCAGCTTTCTTTAAACATGGAATAAATATGTTCTTAAATATCTTATTTTAATAATGATCTGTTATGAAAAGCGAAATCTTAATAAATAATAAAGATATCTTAACATATTCATAATGTTGCAAGCATTCGAAAAAGACGTTAAAGCGTGACTACTGACGCGACTAACGACAGGTTAATTAAGGGGAATGTTGATTTATAGAACCGGATCGTAATTCATGTCCCTTAATACCACAGAGTCATGGGAAAAATTCGAGATGTCCCCTCATATGTCATTACTCAATGAACACCAAAATACAGTTATTTGAAACCTGTTAGATTTTGATACATATCGGTTGATCTTATCTACTGCAGCTAGATCAGTTACCAGAGAACATGTATGTGTCGTTTAAATTAAGATTTTGGAACATCACTCTTTCAATCTTGAATGTTGGTTTACGTGAGAATAAAAAAAGGCAGTTCTTCTTACGAAAGTATCGAGCAAATTCATAATAGGCCTTTACTGAACTTTTTACGACTTCAATGGGCACCGTTAAAACTGACTTTTAGAACCCCTGTGAAATGCATAAGGGCCTTACTGAAGATTTAGAAACGAGTTATTAATCCTAAGAGATCATTGGCGTAACCAAAAGTTTTTTATGTACTTTTTTCCGTAAAACATTCATTGTCTTCCATTCATCTGTGAAACATTCAGTCTCTTCAAAAGATCGAAAACATCTCTGTTGATGTTGATTCCCGATGATAGTACAACAAAACCCAGATTTTAAATTATCATCAAAGCGCAATTTTCTTTGCGTTTCGAGGCCAGTTTTTTTAAGAAACATCTACAATGAAAAACATCCCAAAATAAATGGAGTTAGTGTCAACCAATAATTCATCCCGAACCTAAAATTCAAGACCTGCATATACCAATTATTGAAACCATCTACTCACTTTAAATGCTTTTAAATTTAAAGAATCAAAGTGTAAATGATTTAAAATCAAAATCATGAAAATATTATGAATGCTCTGAAATTGAAATGAGACAATTTAGAATGCTTGATTTATAAGCTGTTTCAATTAAAGAGCATTCTTATCTGATTGCTATCAATTCAGACTATACTTTATATGTAATAGGAAACTCCTTCAATTTAAAACTAAGAAGTAACCCAGTTTCATAGTTTATGAAATTAGAGTTATACCAAATTTTTCATTCATAAATTATTGCAAAAAAATAATGCAATATCGAGTAATTTCAAAAATAAAAATTTGCCCGCCTCGCGGGCACATCCTCATCGCGCGTTAATTGCATCGCATTTAAATTTTATTGCGTCCAAATTTCGATTTTTCAAAATAGAAAGTTTAGGTGCTTTACGTAAAAATTTAAAATAATAAAGGTTAAACAAAATAAATAAATTTGCACTGCAAAATTTGTTCCATTAAAAATACGAAAGCCTTCAAATATGGTTCCAAAAGGATCGTTGCTTTTAAATTTTGAGACAACCAAAGTTCATAAAAGATTTACAACATCACTTAAATTTGAATATTTTGGAATTCTTACTGAAAATAAGCATTATATTCTTGGTCAGTTGATGCATCAATGCTGTAATACTGATGCGTTAAAAATTGGCAAGCATCAGAAATGAGACAATTCGTTGATCATCTTTAAATTTAGAGGCAAACGAAAATAGAGTCGTTTCAAACGACAGAAGTATGCTTCGACCTTATAATGAATTCTTCTTTAGAAATCTGAAGCAATCACATTGCCTCAATTAAAGATTAGAAATCTTGAATATTTAGAAAATTAAAAGCATTCAATTTGCAAAACATCGTAGTTTTTTTCTTAAATTTTGATTACGATTTTACGAAGAAGAATGAATATGTTCAATAAAGCGAGAGAATCCACATTTCCGTGTTTAACACTTATACAATTTAAAGCTCAAAAAAGCTCAAATAGGATTATTCTTAACTTTTGAGAAAAGTAAGCATCCAAATTGAAATGCTTGAAAATAGAAAGGTTATAAAAATGTAGTACACTTAATGGAAGATCTATAGGATTTCAAAATCCCTGAAGAGCCATAAATATCTCCTCACCCTCTTTTAACATGACCCTGACAGTATAATCCTAAAACTTCCTAATTTCCCCATTGTTTAAACAATTTGAGTTAGTAACAAAATCAAAATTCACTGAATGTTGCTAATAATTCCCTTACACATGAAGACACTTATTCAAGATACATAGTTCTTGAAAACCCCATAAGATTTGGCACCAGCCGAATACCCTACTTGAACGAACTTTCATCAATAAAGACCTAGTAATCCACTGTGTAACATCTTCCATCCAAATGACTTCTTGCTACTTTATTCCTAAAACTTAAGACTCCAATTGAATTTCCTTTTACAGCTAACATAGTACCAGAAGCCAAAAAGGGCGGCACATTTTTCGGGGCGGCATAATTTTTTTCCAATATTACAGAACACGTCTGTTCTACTCGCAATTTCTTTTTTTCGCAACCCTCAATAGAAAAACCAGTAATGACCATTAAAAAAGGGCAGCCTGATACCGAAAATCCGGCTCTAAAAGCTCTCTCTCCATAAACGAGGGAGCTCATGCAGCATCTCGTCTATCATCAGCAAGATTGCATCTATAAATCTCTTGAACTGACCTTTACACTCGTTGGCGTCCCTGGCGGTGGCTCGAGCCCAAGGTCTATCAAAGTGGAAGGGCCTGCACTTCTCGCAGTCCCTTCCGGCGGTGTTATGTCGACATTCGCACCCAACCTGGCCGTCCTTCCCAGTGACGCACCTCGCCGCGTGGCCGTTGCACTTGCACCTGCCGCCGACCGCGAAGTCCGACACCGCGTAATGATGCGCCAAAGTGGTACCCGCCGTAGTCGGCACCATCGTTGTAGCGGAAGACGAAGTAACTCCCCCAATACCCACGAAACTCATCTCCTCCGGCTCAAGAGCATCATTAGACTGCATCTCCTGAGGCGCTAGCACCTGGTGAACCGACGGCAGAGCAGTCACCAGGGGATCATTCAGTCTCAGGAATAAGCTCTTCTTCAACTTCTCCTCGCGTTCACGTTCCTTCTTAGCAGCTTCTTCCAGACCTAGGTTATCCTCAGACCCCACTGAAAATGCATCCTGCCCTTGTTGTGGCATATGTAAACGATTGAAAACTACCCTGATGTCGGTAGCGGTCACCCAGTCTTGGAGAACAGGCGAATTGTCAAAATCGGCTGCTGAGGGTCTTCCTTCCAAAGTACTGAAAGCGATTCTTCCAACAGGTCCTAAACCATCTCCCCCGGTGTATCTGTGACTGTCAGTGCACCTGGCCTCTTGTTCATTTGACTTCGTGATTGTAGCTCTATTCGGTCGACCGTAAACTCTGCGACATTGGGAGGAATAAAACTGGAAGGGCTGCCAGGTCTTGCCGTAGTCCATGGACTTGTAGATCGCGATTGAATCAGGCTTGGCTGCCTTTGGACAAAACTGCAGACTCACGTAGGTCAGTTCATACTTTTTTCCTAGGGAAAGCGTCAAGGTCACGTTATCCGGTGGGGCGGAGAAACTCTGGGAAGAGACCATCGGTTCGCTCCTCCAGCAGGTTACGTTGTTTGGATTGTTTAGATCAGTCAGATGGCTGGGCGGGAATCTGCGGCGAGGGGTGCTGTCATCGCAAACGTGACACTGCCCGATTCCGGTGTTTCCTCCGGGTTGCTCGAAGACGTCGCAGTACCGGGTGGGCCCACCGTTTCCACATGTTGAAGATGCTTCCACCGTCGCACCAAAAGCTGCGTTTACGAACTCTGGAATACACCTGCGAGGACGATCCTCGTCGTAGCAGGGGTCCGCTGGGTTCTGCTGGCTGGAGAACATTTTCGTGTACATCTCGCTGCTTCCGAGGGCATCTTGAGGTTTTAGGACGAAGGAAAGAACTGTGATCCAGAGGATCGAAGCTCTGGGGCAAGTGGTCCCCGACATTTTCAATTGGTTTTTGGTATCTTATCTGATTGACCGAAAATTTCTTGGATATTACTTCAATAAAAACTGTTTATCCTATCTTGTTAAATCCTTTAAAGTGCTTAGCACTGTATTTTGCTTCCCTTCAATCTCTTTCGTTAAAATGGAACCGTTCACCAAAAGTTCTTCTTCTTAGCTGCTCAAGAGGCTCAGTGTATCTCTTTCCCAAATTCCGAATGAGTTAGAGGAATGATACTAATGCACGCGTATCATCTTAAGAAGCTGCGCGCAGGATCCTAAAAGTGGTGCCCCCCTTCTCCCTTGGTAAGACACTTTTGGTTCACATAATCCTGATATTTTGCCGACCATTGGGCGGGCTTCCCTTTGAAAAAAAGTGCAGAGAACTTCGCAAGCCAAGACAATTCTTGGGTTCAAAACTCACTAGGTTCTATAAAATCCTAGACTATCAAATGACACTGCAGATAATTAAAACCCCTAGATTTTTTTGCGAATGCAAAAAAGCATCAAAAAACACTCGTGATCATCATCTCGCGATTAGTATAAAAAAGAGAGAACCCCAATTCTGTCTTTTTTTCTTAAAATTTTTTTTTCGATTACCGGCGAAATTTGGGGATTTTGCGTCGATACAAATCGCCGGCACCGGTAGAATAGGGCGAACCGAAATCACTCACACTTGTTCATCCGTGGCGGCTTGCCGCTAACTGAGTCTCGCTCTCGCGTTGTAGATCCGAGCGAACGGTTCTCGTCCCTCCCTGTGAGTTCACCCTCCCCACCCCCTGCCTCTCGCCGCCCCTACCACCCTACATCGCCAATAGCTTCTCGCGTCACCCTCTGTCCCCACCTCATCTCCCACCAACGAGAAAGAGATTCAGGAGGGATGCTGTGCGTATTCGGTCCACGAGCAGACGGTAGGACCTGAAGGAAAAGCCGCTTCTTAGGTAAAGGATTCTCTGGGATACTGTGATAGTGTAATAAATTGGCGAGAGCGATTATAGTTACGTTAGGGTAGCTTTTGGGTCTAAGATCTTGCTTCCAGGGTGAACTAATTACTTGGAAATTCTCTAAAGCGGATCAAAATTATGGAGTTAGGAAGATGTTCGTTCTTGATACGACGAATAAAAATTGGAGTACAAAATTTTTATTGGTTGTTTGTCAACGAATTGTTGAAGCGAATGATGTACCGAGAGAAATATTAGGTTAATTCAATGGTCCATAAAATGAAACGGTTAGTTCAACCAGAAATTATTCTTAACTTAAAACTTATTGAAATCGGGAGGCTGGATGTAAAGTAGTATTTTCATTTTTGATTAAAATAATAAATCGAAGGGTTAACTACTTAGGAAATCTGTTATACAGTACGAATATCACCAAAAATCGCGTGAGATTCTCTCCTAACTTTCAAGAAATACCCTAAAATCTTTGAAATTCGTTTAAATCGTTTGGATCTTCCGAAATTTCTTGATATTCTCAAAAACTAGAAACCCGTAGAAATCCCTTGAAATTAAATTTATTCCTTAAAGTTTCTTATAAACCCGTTAGCATTTATTGAAATATTTTTAATATAATTGATGAACTGGACACTTTTTTAAAATTATTTGTGATCTTCTTAGATCTTAAAAAATTTGTTGAAACCTTTTTAAAATTTGAAAGTCTCTCTTTGGAATCTTTTATAATACCCTATCAGTTCACATACCTTGAAATTTATAGAAATTTCTTATATTTTTATTGAAACCTACCTTTTTTTTATTTTATTTTATTACATTTGCTCCCTCAATTTTCGAATCATCTCGTAGGTATACTTTAAAATCTTTTAAATAGAATTCATAAACTGGATACCTTCTCAAGATTTTAAAAATTTTCTTAACTTCCACCAAATTGGTTAAAAAACCTTTAAAATTCTGAAATCTATAATCCACCAAAAAGGGTGTGGGAGGTGTGTTAAGGAATAGGAAGAGGGTGAATGAAAAATGTAAACCCTTAGGGGACACATTAGAAGCTTCCACTAACTAATTAAATTCTGTGTAATCTTTTAAAATACCGTAAGTTCTTTAAAATCGTTTGAAATCCTCGGAAATTGAGAAAATTCATTAAATCTTCTAAAATCTCTATGCATCCCTTGAAATGTATATAGAAATTCCTCATAATCTCATGGAATCTTACATTTACTTTTTAAATCCAATGAATCCCTTAAAAAAGTTGAAATCCTTGAGTTCCTAAAATTCTTTAAAATTCCGTACTTAAAATATTGAATTCCTTTTAAGAATATAAAAAAATTTCAAATCCTTGAATTCCTCTAAAATCCCAAACAATCTGTTGAAGCACCTTTTTATATTTTGAAATCATCTTAAATATTCTTAAAGTTGGAAATCCCCTGAAATTTTTTAAATATGTTAGGATCCTTTGGAATTGACCGAAATTCCTTATAATTTTATGGAATCTTTAAATTTTTTTGAAATCTTATGAAATTTTTCTGAAAATCCCTTGTAATTTTTTTAATCTTTTGAAAATTCTTAAAAACTTTTAGAATACCCTCAAATCTTTTAAATCCTTTGAAATTTCTAAATCCTTAAATGTCTTGGAGTTTCTATAAAATCGCTTAGGTCTGCCAAAAAAACTACAAATAGCTTAAAATACATTAAAATCCCGTATATTATCCTGAAATTTGTAGGATCTCTTAGAACCTTTTGAAAAATGTTGAAATTTTTTAAATCCTATGAAATCTGGTGAAAGTTCTTGAAATCTTTTAAAATCGATTGAAATCTTTAAAAATACTCACAAAGCTCTCAAACTCTATAAAATCCTTTCAAATCCCTTTGGAATCTGTTGAAATTTTGTGAAATTTAGAGAAATCCCTGGAAATGCTTTGAAAATTTGTAATATTCCTTAAAACATTTTGAACTCCTCAAAATCTTAAAAACTTTAGAAAGAGACTGTCTGGATTCCCGTCTTGACTCTGACCAGGTGGTCTGGCCTGGCCCTGGCCAAATGTGTAACGTTTTTATGGCCAGCCGCAGGCCAGTCCGTATGATCAGCCGCTAGTTATAAGCTGGTCATTAACCACAAGTTGAAGGCTAGTCAGCCGTTGGCTGAAATCTCTTTATTTTTAATGACAAAAAAAAACATTCTTTACTATACGCGTAATTAGTTGATCAACGCCAAACCTCGGCCAGACCATACTCTCAAGGTGATATGAAAAAAATTCTTGGTTTGATAGTGAGAATTTCTTATTTTTTATCACTTTGGACACTGCACCTTTATCAAAATGTGTCCCAAAAAATTCGCTAATCTAACTCGGAACTTTTTTTGGCTTGGATAGCTGATCAGCGCCAAACCTGGACCAGGCCAGATCTTCCAGGCAAGACGGTTTAGTTAAAGTGAGATCTGATCAAGATTAGCGCCAAACCTAAGTCATATCAGATGTTCCAGGCTAGATAGTCTAAATAATGCCAGACCTGGGCCAGACCTGACACCAGACTCATGCCATTTTTCCAAACGGGTTTCTTTCCAATAAGCAGGTCACATGAAACCGATGTAGTTTTTATTGCCGATAATTTTAATCTTTAATCACGTAACATTTAGATCGTGACGTCCAACATTAAAAGTAAAATAATATTAATCAATAGGCAGCTTAAATCCGTTACCTTCCCTATTCAAACGAATGTGTAGTCTCCTGTAACTTATAAATATATCAACACAACGTTTTATGTTCAGCTGTCCAGCGTTTTTGTATCGTAAAATAACTTGAAGACCATTCGCGTTCATTAAATTGCAGTACATATTGACATCCTGTGAACCGAAAGTTTTTTTTTGCCTGCAAACATGTGCTAATGCTAATTGCGAAAAAGCGTGCCCACTTATGTCAATCTCAGATACACGTCTTATTTAGATTATTTTATTAGAATCAGAATGTTTTCAGGAGTGACGCTAACTACTGAATTAAACAAGTTTTAGTAAACTAGATAATTATATCGAACTTGAATAATTCATTCTAAGTATGCGGAAATGATTAATTTATGCACAAGTCTGGACAGGGAAGAAGATCCAGCTTCAGAAGATCTGGCTTAGAACACACATATTTCACCCTAACGCGAAGACGTTAAAATATAGTATTTACTTTTGCAGGCGTGTATGTGTTTAATGACTACATCCTGAAATGCTTTTTACGCAAAAGGAAAATTTCTTGCGAAATGTACAATTTTAGGTTGAGCCTTGTATATTTTCACTTTGAAGATTTACGGAACGAACGGATAAATTTAGAATTGCACAAATTTATTACCTACCTCATCGCGTAATCAATTTCGATAACGTCACTCATTTCGGGTAAAAAAAAGTTGATTTAAACAAAAAATAATATGACCATCAAATAACAAAATGAAGTATTGGTGGTACTTCTGGCAAATATCTTTCATGGAAAATCCGAATTTTTTAAATCAATAATTAAAAACTTTTTTCTTTACAAAATCTTAAATTAAGTTTGCTTTAAAACTGCTGAAACATTAATACATTAGTTTGAAATTTTCTATTTCTATTTTTAATATCAAAAAGAAACGTTTTGTTAAAAACTTCTTGCATTTATTAAAAAAAAAGTAGTTATTCGCTTGTGACTTTTTATTGAGAAGGTAGAGAAAAATCTAGTTTTTTTCTTCAAATCTCTTGAACCAAGACTCTCACATTACCGAGTTTCTTCTCCTGTCAGAAGTTACAATCCAATTAGTAAACAATTTTTTTGATAAAGTATTAATATACTTGAAAACTTATTCATATTTAAGGAATACTACTGAAAGAAATATTATTCCTAGTTTTCTGCACAAAAATTGTCTGAATAAATAATAATTGTTTAAACAATTTTAATTTAACTGGAAAAAGAAATAACTTAAAAACATACGACACAGATAAGGAGATTCGAACTTGAAGAATTGAATGTAAACAACACATGTATAGAAATTTCGAAAACATGTATTCTCATCTGGCATGATTTGCCGTTTTTTTAATTTTCTCTTCCGGAATATTTTACCGGATTTTTATTTTATTTTTTTTGCATATTTTCCTCTTCTAGTGAGAGGAGTGCCTACCCACATTTCAAAATTAACCTTGAATTATCTGGCATCAATCACACAATTTTTGTATATAGATAAAGCATAACCTCCATCTGTCACAAAGGTCATCCTTTAATTTTTTATTCAAGCATATTTTCCCGAGGATAAAATTTATTGGAAGTATCATGGAATTTTTCGGATTTCAAATAATTTTAAGATAAGATATGCCGGAAGAAAAAATTAAAGTCCGGCATATTTTTAGGTAGTTTAAAATGAAACTAAGTTTCATTGCGTGTAACTATTATTTGGTATTCTACGGGAAAATTCTATGACTATTTTTTAAAAGAAAATAATTTGGTTACCGCAACCTACAAATTTTATTGGGACAACAAAACTTTAGTTCGACTGACTAAACACGTTTCTCAGTGTATTGCATTTACTTTACTATGGGTGTATTCATTTATGCTCGTTTGATAAGCATTTTGCTTAATCATATTACACATAATTTTGAGATGCTTTCAATTTGAAATGATTCTATTGCAGAATCTTGATAAGTTACAGTTATCACTGAGAAAAATATCTGTTTGAATCGAATATATTATGTTTGAATCAAGCATATTCTTTCTTTGTTATACAGTCAAACATACATATATGTTTAATTCAATCAAATTTTTTGGTTGACGAAATATTTTTACTTTAAATATATATTTTGTTTAAATGAAATAAACCTCTTGTTTAAGTTAAACATTCTCTTCTGTTAAATTAATTGCAGATTTTGTTCGACTTAAATAAATTTTTATTTTTATTTAAAAAAAGGAATTTGTTGCTTTTAATAAGATTATTTGCTTGTTTCAATATTGAACATTTTGTTAAAGCGGGTATTTCGAGAAAGTGTGCTGTATTTTTTTTGTCGCAATAGTATTTGACACACATTTAAAAATAAAAACCATTCTGTCTATTATAATTTTATTGTAAAGTCATTTATATTAAATTCATACTTCTAAAAAATTATATTCTTTTTGATTTCAAAATTCTAAAAAATTGACGTCAAGATTACTATGGCATTTACCCTATAGTTAATAAAAATAAAAACTACATATGTATTTTACATATGTATTTTACATATGTGTATTACATATGTATATTATGCATCCTGTTAGTTTTCTTAGGCGGACCACTTGATTTTTGTTGTTCAAAACAAAAATTAATTGCATTTTTAATATTTTTTGAATGTATGAACTTCATAAAATAAATAAAAAACTTTGATGTTACTAATTGCTCTTTTTTATTAGAGGGGATTTCATTTATTACAAACTGTTTCGCTCGTATTGTTATTTCGTGAATATTGAAGGAAAGTGTCCTCTAACAGTAGGTATTAGCAAACTTTATAATAATTTTTATGTTTAAAAAAATTGTTTGTTGACTAACTTTGAAAAATATTGTAAACACTTAAGCACTTTCTGAATGATCAAAGATTCAAAAGTAGATAAACAACATTATTGAAAAATATTCATTTTTGGCTTTAGAAGTATGTATTTTTGTGAGAAGATAGATCAATGATTATTAAATGCAATAAGAAAGATTCAACTGTCTTTTTGGTTAGGAATTTATATTTTTTGGTAAAAAATTATATTACATGGTGAAAAATGTAATTGTTTGATAGAAAGTTTAATTATTTGGTTAGAAATTTAACAAATAAGTTAACCCTCGTGTGCCCATTCAACTTTATCGAAGATGTTACACACCCAGTGAATGGCATGGTTACGCAGCAATCCGTCGCACAGTATTGTACGTTGGCTTGCAGCACACAGAATGTAATAAATAATAATAAATTATTTATTAATTAAATTATTATAAATTATATTCTTATTCAACACATTTCAGATATATGAATTAAAGAGTTTGATAAGGATTTTATAATTCATTCAATGATAAATTTTTATGGTGGGTATCCGGGTACCTTGGGTGTGTCTGCGAAATTAGCATAATTTAAAGTCGATTATTTTTTCCAAAAAATGCCCAAATGAATACTAAACACATCATTTACTTAGAATTCAGATAATAACGACGATTTGAAGGACCCGAACGAAATTTTAATTTTTACTTCACTTACATGCAAAAGTGTATTGTGGTAGACACCAGGGTCAGAGGTGCGCACCAGGGCGTACCGATAAAAAGTTTTTTGCTCGCAATTCTAATAGCAATGAAAACTTTCTTTTAGGAGTCAAAAACACTCTCCTAAAGTTTCATACAAAAATAATTCTTTCTCTTCATCGTAGATATAGCCTAAAATCTTAAAAAAATGAAGCACTTCTTCCAATTTGAACAGCAAAAACTTTTTTTTGAAGATTTGAATTACTAATAAAAATAGTTCAAAGCAAGCCAATGTCTATTTGACAATATAACGTTTGATATAGATTAATAATAATGTATTTGCAATATGCTGCAATAATAATATATGAGGAATGTT
This sequence comes from Druon quercuslanigerum, assembly GCA_010014905.2. Taxonomy (NCBI): domain Eukaryota; kingdom Metazoa; phylum Arthropoda; class Insecta; order Hymenoptera; family Cynipidae; genus Druon; species Druon quercuslanigerum. The sequence goes on from JAAAKG020173576.1 coordinate 20,085, forward strand.
GACATTAAAATAATTCTATTGACTCTGATTTGCATGGAAATATTTAAAAGTCACATATTGCTCTTTATTTGACAATAAAATTAATTTTCGATTAATAAATTATCAGAAAAAATAGTTCGAAGCAAGTGGTATTGTACCTAAATAGCAAGAAATGATTTTAATTAATTAATTTTAATTAAATTACACAGCCCTGCAAATAATGGGGTCATGTCAGTTGTTGGAATGTTGAGGGTCATTTCCGAAGTAATTTTTTATTTAGAATCCGAAACCGGGGTCAGAATTTACCCATCACGTCGGGATTTTAAGATATTTGAGGTTATGTAACCAAAAAATGGCGTTTTTGGCTACATTTGAGGTTATGTACAGAAGACACCAAATTTTTGGGGATTTTTTCTTTAGTTGTATAATACAGTACTGCTACAATACTGCTACATTCTCTTTAATTTGAGATTCGCAGAGTTCAATTACCTTTTTTCTTTACCAAGTTACGCCAATTTGAAATTACGAGATGTGCCCCTTGTGTCTTGAGCATTTGCTTTAAATACTTTGAGATAGACATTCGAACCTTGAACACTCCCAAGTACAAATTTTTAAGAGAAAACACCCAGTAGAAAATGTCTGCCTCAAAGTATTTAAAGCAAATGCTCAAGACATTATGGGACATACCTCGCAATTTCGAATTGGTGTAACTTGGTAAAGAAAAATGGTAATTGAACTCTGCGACTATCAAATTAAATAGAAAGAGCAGTACTGTATGATACAACTAAAGAAAAAGTCCCCAGAAATTTTGTGTCTTCTGTACATATAACCTCAAAAGTAGCCAAAAAAGCCATTTTTTGGGTACATAACCTCAAATATCTTAAAATCCTGACGTTATGAGTCAATTCTGACCCCGGATTCGGATTCGACGTAAAAAGTTTTTTCGGAAATGACCCTCCACTTTCCAACAACTGACATGACCCCATTATTTGCAAGGCTGTGTGATTAAATTAAAATTAATTAATTACAATAATTTTTTGATACCTCGGTACAAACCCACTTTCTTCGACCTATTTTTTCTGATAATTTATATACCGAAAATTAATTTTTTTGACAAATAAAGAGTAATATATCACTTTTAAATATTTTCTTGTAATTCAAAGTCAATACAAATTACATTAATATCAACATTTCTTATGAATTATTGTTGCAACATATTAAAAAAACATTCCCATTAATGTATATTACACATTATATGGTCAAAAAGTCGAGACATTTACCGCGACTCTAAGAAAATAGCAAAAAATTCGACTTTTCTCGATTTTTTGAAAGTTCAAAGTCAATAAGCGAGGGTAAAACATATTTTAACGGAATTATTGATATACAATGTATAAATCGGTTTACTTCAAACCATTTTTTTTTGTTGATAATTTAAATCTCAAAACAAACTTTTGGTTGTTAAAATATGAAGAAGTGCTTTGTTTTTTGATATTTTTTGTTATATCTACGATGCAGACACAAACGGAATTTCGTTTATGAAACTATAGGAAACGTTCTTGACTGCCAAAAGCAAGTTACCGTTGGTATTAGAACTTCGCGTAAATAACTTTTTGTTTTTTTGATACGCCCTAGTGCACACACAATGGTTAAAAAGTCATCCTTTTGGACGAAAATTCAACTGTTTTATAGAAATATCATTTTTTGCTTGAAAATTCAACAAATTAGTCGAACGTTTTTTCTTTTTCGAATGAAAATATTTTTCGAGTGTAAAAACTATTTTATTGAAAATTCGTCTTTTTGACATAAAAAAGCAACTAGTTGGTTGGCATTTTAATTCTTTTTTGAATGAAAAATCTTTTCTAATTGAAAAATTAACTGTTTTGTGGAAAACGTTTTTTTATGAATTAAAATATTTTTTGTTTAAAATAAAAAAAAAAATGTAATTGAAATATTAGCGATTACATTTTTTTAAGAATCAGTCTTTCACGGTTGAAAATTTTATCATTTGGTCCGATCACTGAACAGTTTTCTATTTACTTTTACCGAGTAGATACAAAATCTGGATTTTGAACTATATAAGACAACGATCTAGATTTTAAACTGCAAAATCCAGATATTATACCTTTATATCTGGATCATAGTCCTATAATTAAAAATCCAGATACTGATTCTTGAAATGTTTAAAATAATTTATTCCCGCATTTTCTAGAAAAATTTCCTTATTTTCCCTGTTTTTAGAGCAGTTTGGCCTGCGAAGCCTTCTCTGTAAAGATGTTTTTGATTTGCGACTCAAAAATTAATTTATCTTTCGGGATTAGTTTCTCGACTGAATAGTTAGCGATTTCTTCGCTGTCGACGATGTCCTTCAAATCTACAAAATTAGCATATAAATCGTTTAGAAAATATTTGAAACTGGTATTACAAAAAAAGGATATTTCGTTTTTTAATGTTCTGAATTTCTGTTTCTGATTCCTAAAAAAATTTTAAGAAAGGGAGCAAAGGGAAAAATTGGGTGCGAATTCTCCATTTTAGGTGTTGCATGCGGATGTTTCAAACTTAAGGTTAATAAAAGGGATTATATAAAAATTGGATGGACTGTGAACCCCTAATGAGTGAAGTTATCTGCCCATTTAGTGCCCTGTTATGATTTTAGTTGACGGATATTTCTAAATACCGCAAAATTGATAAACATCTAACTTTGCTATTTGTTTAACTCTAACACGAAGGTCGATAGTTAGGTAGCTGCTGCAAATAACTGTTATCAAAACTTCTCAGAGAGCGAGTCTAAATGGCAAAGCCCCTTTAACGTAGTTAAGTAGTTATACCAACAGACACTCGAGCAGACCACTTTACATGTCCTCCCGACTGACTGCCTCTACTTGCTTCGGCCAGGATCAGAATGTTGAAAGTGATTTGGGCATGGAAGTGTAAAGAAAAGAGAGGTCGGCAAGAGACAGGATGTTGTCAGTGGGGGCCTTTAAAAAACGTTTAGAGGAAGAAGGAGAGCCGCAAGAAAAGAATAAATCGGGAGGTCAGTTGTTTGCGGAATCTTCTACCGTTTTGCCGTCACGCAACTCTTCCCCGATGGCTCGGCGCGCGGCTTGGGCGAGGACGAATAAAACAAAATTCACGTCCACCTACCTAGTTCGCTCTTTGAACGAGACAGACCGAAATCTCGTGTCGTGCTCGGAGCAAATCGTCGAGTCTGAAAAGTGGCGGGAATTCCGCGAATCTTCACCCCATGCCCCATGCTGGGTCTTGCTTGATTTCGTTTCTTTTCGACGGGATGGTCGATTGGTCACGGCTCACGCTTGGATACCTTCGTTCTATGAACCTATATCTATAATCAGCAAGGCCGACCGAGAACAAACCGTGCGAATCAAGGAATGAGAGAAAGCGATTTTCAAATTGCGCGGCGAACGATTGTTCTAAAAGGAACCGAATGAATCAGCCGGCCATTCATGATTTAACCTTCCAATTTTAAATGTTCAATATTCGTTCTCGTCATTCCAAATGTTTTGCCAAATTTCGAGGTAATATAACTAGAAGACTTCTGAGAGATTAGAACAGGGTTGCAACAAGTCACGTGTTTTTAGAAAGTCAGGAAATGATCGATTAACTGAAGATGAAGTTAATTTTATTCAGGGTGTTTACTCAAATCCTGCGAAAAATTCCCTGACAATTCCAGGTTTTTTCCAGGTATCTCAAACTTTTTTCAGGTATGATTTTCGCGAGTTTATTACAAATAATGTCCATCGGTAATTTATAGAAATTTAATTAATATTAAAAGATATTCTTAAATATTTTAACACGGTAGATTAAATAAATAAATAAATAATGCTAAAAACATAATCAATAATTTGCATAAAAATTTAATTTTCTTTAATTTGAACTGCTTGAAATTCCTAATTTTTCATGTAGAAATTTAGATTTTCAAAAAGATAGATTAATTTTCAACCAGAAGGATTAATTTTCTACCAAAAAGACTATTACAAAAAATGCATTAATTTTCAATCAAATAATTGCATTCACAGCTAAAAAGGCTCAATTTTCAAACAAATAGCTGAATTTTTAATAAAAAATATCACTTTTCAAACAAAAATGGAATATTTAGACTTTAAGTTTAAAAAACTACTCTTCTACAAAAAAAATATTTTTTTCAATCAAAAAAATAAATTAATTACTAAAATGATTAATAGTTAATGCAACACTTGTATTTCTAAGCGAAAAATGCATTTTTGAACAAGACGATTAATTTTCAAACAGGAAAATTAATTTTCTAGCGAAATTTTTTAATTGAATACATGAGTTTTTAACAAAAAAGTTAAATTATCAATTTAGGAAGACTTTCTTTAAAACTAAATAGTTACATTTTTCACCAAATTAATGAATTTTTAACTAAAATGATCAACTTTTATCTCGAATAAATGAATTTTAAACAAAAAGATGAATTTTTGATAAAAGATTTAAATTTTGAATCAAGTTAGAAATTCGTCTTTTTGGTTGATAAATAATCATTTTTGTTCAAAAAAAACTTTTTTCTGTTCAAAATTTAATTATATTGTTAAAAATTATTTTTTTATGTAAAAAAAAATAATAATTCCATGTTTGATTGAAAATTTACCTTCTTTGGTTAATCATTTAATTATATGGTTAAAAATGTCTGTATTTTGTTAAAGTTTTTGTCTTTTAGGGTAAAATATTAATCTTTTTGAAAAATAGTTCATGTTCATTATCTTCTTTATAGAAATTTAATTTTCTTCGACCATGTATTTTACTTGGTTAAAAATTAACGCTTTGACTGAAAATTTAATTATTCTAATCTAAAAGAAAAATTCATCTGTTTTAGGTGGAAATTCAACTATTTTGTTTAAAATTAGAATTCTTTTGTACAAAAGTAATCTCTTTAGTCAAAACTTAATCTATTTGGTTAAAAATTCATTTTTTTGATCCAAAATGTAGCTATTCTGTCGAAAATTAGCTTTTCTTTGTTAAAAATTTATTTTTTAAACTGAAAATTAAATTATTCTTTTTTTGCTTACAGATTAGCTTTAAAATTTAAAATTTAACTTTTTTTTGCTAAAGATTTATCATTTCAGTAGAAAAAATTAATTTTTTTACTTGAAAATTTAATTACTTTGTTTCAATTTCTTCTTTATTTTTTGGAAATTAATTTTTTATCTAAAAAATGTAGCTACTACATTTTTACTTAATATTCTTTTTAGCCGGAAATTTATTTATTTTATTGAAAACTATTTTAGCGTTGTTAAATTCCATTCTTTTTGTCGAAAGTTAATATATGTGGAATTTTCAAGAAAATAATTTGATATTTAGACAAAGATATGAATTTGCAACTAAAATAGTAAATCTTCAACCAAGAAGAAAATCATTTTTAACTTAATATTAGTAGTAAAATTTTCCACCAAGTCATTACATTTTTAATCAAAAATATGTATTCTCGAAAAAACTGTTTAATTTTCAAACTAAAAAGAAAATTTTCATCAAAATGGTTAAAATTTCAATTAAGAAAGATTTTTCAGTAAATACAATAAAGTTTTATCCACAATGTTGAACTCTTAAGCTAAAAAGATGAATTTTCTACAAAGCAGTTGAGTTTCCAGCCCAAAATAATAATTTCCTACTAAACCAGTTGAATTTTTATTCCAAAAAGACGATTTTTAATCAAGCAGATGAATTTACACCAAAAAGAATGACTTTTTAACCAAATTTTACGTTTGTGGGACTGCATACTTATTATTGTCAAATTTTATTTTCTAAATTCAATTTTATTAAGGTGCCATGATGATGCATCAAATATGCAAAATACATAGTAAAATGTTAAATAAGCGTTAAACAAAGCGAGTTATGATAAGTAAAATGAAATAGCCATTTATAAAAATTTGTAAAATCACAAATGTTATTTACCTTAAAACAAGAATTAGTTGACATAAAGTAAAGAGTTTAGGTGAGGTAATCGCAGATTATCTCTCGTGGAAAAATTAAATTTCTGATTTTGCCAGCTGTATCATCTGTACCCAATTACCTATTCGAAATAACAACATATAATTTTAAATCATAATTTTAATCACATGATTAAACTAGGACTTGTAAAGTAGGTAATAATACATAATCTAAAGTGCAAAAATAATTGTTACTTTTCGCTGCTCTTATTTTAATTGCATTTAGAGAGTAAAAAAACATTTTATAATTAACCAGAAGGGTGCTTAGCAGGGGCCCCTTTTTAGACACATTTCCCTATGCAGGTTCGTTCCCTAATTCTATAAAATCATAGCAAACAATATTCTAGGGAATAATGATTTAATATTCCTGATGTTAAAATAAAAATCTAGATTATGTTTAAAATTTTTAAAAAATGACGAATTTCATTAATAACTAATCGGCAAGACCGACCCCAACAGCGCCAGTGAAAGAATAAGCGATTCCGAAGTAACACGAGGAACGATTGTTCCCAAAGAGGGTGTACGAAACTTGAATGAATCGGCCACTTAGCTTTGATTCTCCTAAGAAAGGCGACTAATGAGCGACGCCGCGCCGACAAGATGAGAGGATGTTTTAGCAGCAAATTAAATAAACGAAATTATTTAATGAAAGATTTATAGATTGACAGTCTGTCGATCACGCATTATTCGCCTTCACTTTGTGCTTATTGGCTTGCATGAATGTTTCGACACGCTTCAATCGATTCTTGTCAGAGTGATGCCGTGGTGTTTAGTGTTGACCAAGACGGATGATATCATAGGAAATTGTAAATTCACACTTCCACCATGGCATGATATATTCAATTATTCATACAACTATCATAAACCTTCATTTATAAAATTAAAAAAGTTCCTATTCATATGTTACTACACACTTCTTTTCAACTACAGTTTTCAATTATACATTTCACAATAGCATGATGGTAACATTGGAAAGAGAAAAATCAGAGTGATTTTTACAAACCGTTATGATATAAATATTTGTTGAACATTGAAATTT
>JAAAKG020173587.1:0-27062 GCA_010014905.2 Druon quercuslanigerum
ATATTACGGCCACCTCTGGGAGCTCCCATAAAGGATGTCACGGGCTGAGGGGGGGGGGGTCAGAGCATCTTTGAAAGTTTGTGACATAGGGGGTCACAAATTTTCCCCCAAATAAAAGAATGTTTTATTAGACAAATTTGCAGCATCTTATATAAATTTTCGATTTTGTACAGTATTTTGAAAAAAACTGGGAAGGTGCTTAAGAAAAATCGTTCAGTACATTTTTCCTTTAAATGCAATATGTCGCTTTATCTGTGATTCGTAAAATAATATTATGTAACATTCATAGAAATTTATGAAAAACTTTTAGAATAAAAAGTTATTTTATATTTTTTGCATTTTTTGTGACACTTTGGGACAGGGGACGGGGGGTCAAAAAACGCTAAAAAGCTGTGACATCATATATGGAAGTCCCCTTTTGGCTCAGTTAACTAAAAAAACGTTAATTTAATAACCTGACTTATAGTAATTTTATTTTAATAGAATAGGGGCTTCTTTTGGAGAAAGAAGAAGATTCTCTTTTCAAAAAATATGTTTATTCAAATAAACCTGAGCTACCCTTATCTTTTACATGTATTTTTTCAATCCCTATTCTGACTCACGGTACAATTATGGTTCAACCAATAAACATCGAAATTATCGCGGATTCCGCTTTTAAGCAATCGTATAAGATAAACTTAACTTCCAATTAAGTCGAAGCCTTTGAAATGAAAACAGTTCAGTTGCGTCAAATTCTCCTTAACCCCACCAATGTCTATTGGGCGGAGAAGATGAACGAGTGCACTTTATATGTGTGCCGTGTGTATCTGAGTCTGTGCTGCTAAATGTCACATGTTGCTAAGTGGAGGGGATGTAAAATGTAAAATAACTGGGTGGTGCGTTTTGATATATCTGATCGTTGACATAACTGAGCTTTGACTTAACTGGAAGTTGAGTGTACTTTAAATCATCTCATTGTCGATCTTGGAACTATTTGCTAACGTGCTCTTTATTATTTTATTTTATTCCTAAGAGGTATAAAATAATCTTCAATGCAGTAAAATAGGATTATCTTTATTCTTTAAAATATTTTAAATGTGTGAAAATAATTTCCATAACATGTGGTCGAAAAAGAATATTCCCGTAAATGTATAATTTCTAATTATTTAGCTTTTTGTCTTTTTTCCGGACTTCCTTGCTTTTCTTTCTCACACAAATATTTCATTCTCATCCTTCAAATAATCAACACATAGTTCATGTGAAACCTTAAATATTTTATTATCACCTCCCCTGCTTTCTTCTCTCTCTCCGTGCTGTTTCTTTTAACCAACTCATATACCCTCCTTCCTTCCTCATGCATTCTTCTTACTTTATCCATCTGAAATCCATATGTTCTAAAATACCGTATTCCTTGCTAACCCCAGTGTTTACTTTATATACCTCTCCTGTATATTATTAACAATTCAAACATATCAAACAATTTTCAGACTATAATCCCTAGATAAGAGTAAGGCTCCCTAGATCGTACGCTTATGCAACGAGGGTCTCAGGCCACTCGGTCTAACGGTCGGTCGCTATTGTTGCGGCGCCTCAACTGGAGGGCGAAATTAAGGGTGCGAGTGTTTACGAGATGTTTTAAAAATACAAAATTTTAGAAGACTCTCAGGTCTTATTTAACATGTAGAGAATATTGTCTCTCTTTCTAGCCATCACTGGGCAGATGTGCTCTCAGCAGGGTATAGAGGTTTTTATTTGTAAGTCTCTTGTACACAGCCTGGCAAGTGATGGAAAGATCGTAAATATTTAACCTCCGATTCTGTTAACCAATTTACAGGGTTTTCCTCCTGTAGTTGCGTAAGAAAGCAGAGGTAAAACTCATAGAATATAATATTTTTTGAAAATTAAAACTTTAGCCTAAAAAATAACATTTTATTATTTAACGCGTCAAAATGAGAGACTTTTACCCTTAGAATAATCGGAGGCTCGGAAACTGGGACACACTCGAAAAATAAAGTCTAAAATTTCATAAATCTGACACGCAAAGATCGTTAAAGATAAGTCTTTTTTGTTGACAGCCTCAGAGGATACTATCCAACTGGGCTTCCGTGGAGAGAACTTAACTTAACGGACAAGTTCCAGAGGGTTTAGACTCTGGGCTTCTCCTACTGATTCGCCTCTGCGATATGTGCTTTTCTGCTACAAGATCCAGAATCTTGTTTTTCGGATAGGTTGCTCTTTTTATAGTCTCACTCCAGTTCTCCCTTCTCGATCTTACGTAATGTCGTCGAAGAGGGAGTTGCTAGAGTCTTCGCTATAGCGTTTCTCCTGTGGAATGCTGCTTTTCATAAGGATCACACAGGAGAAACTATTTTTGCCTATTTACTGGCAACCCTTGTAACTCGAGGGTTACAACTGCCCCCAAAAATTGAGGCGGAACAATAATTGAAACGGTATAAACAAAATAAAAATCGAAGAATATATAAAGTCGTCGATTTATGAAAGTAAATGGATTAACGATATTATGTAGAATGAATAATCTTACATTTCTATTGAGACGATCACAATTTTCCTCACGATGTAATTTTCGCCTATAAAGAGTTGTTGTTTTTCATCCCTGTTATTCCTGTAGGGATTGCTTGTTTCATTCTTCTCACTGAAGCTCCATTCAGTGGTGATGGGCCATTCTTGGGTTGGGGTCCACTCCTTGTATCGAGCCATGTCTTCTCTTGTCTCATTCATAAGTTGCTGTCCGGGCCCAGTATCTACCCTTCTAGCCGCGCAATACAGCTTTGGTTTGTTATTTGCAATCTCCTAGCAGGTCTTTTGTTTTTGTGTAAAAAGATTTCCTCTACCAGAGCATCGTGTCTGCTTCTTTTAACGACATAAACGCTCCTCTTCTTCTGAGATTTACTTTTCACTTGAGAGACCTCCATCCAACGGTGTCCCGTTTTATTAAGATTCATGACCTCTGGTCCTGGGACTTCTATCGTCTTGGTTGTCTCAGGTTCGTCGAAATTTAGGCTCATGGAGCCAATTTCATGCATCACCTCATCTGCGATCTCTCTCTTGTTCGATGTCTCCTTATCCTGGATTGATGTTGATGTTGAGGGTTTAGATGACTCACTTTGTCTCGCAGATAGTAATTCCCTTGGATCGTCGGAGTTAGCAGCCATTGTCAATATGGGTTCACTCATGCGTGATAGATATTCTACTTCATTGTCCTCAAGTGTTATCAACTCGAGCGTTGAGTTGATCTCCTCATGGGTATCTTCCTCGATAGTGATGACTTCCGGTGTTGTTTTCTGCGGTAGGCAGTCATCGTCGAGAGTGATCACTTCCGGGGTTTCCGGCCGTGGTGGTGAATCGTTTAAAAAAATTTGTCGCGAATACTTCCCCGACATCCATTTTGTTCTCCTTAGGAGCTTTTCTTCTGCAGGGTTTCTCATTTTTCTTCTTTTCTGTTGCTTTCCAGTCTGGAGATCTCATCTCGTAGTTTTGGAAAATTAACTTGGCCGTGTTTTTCTCTTCTACGTCCATATTGCACTGTATCGACAGGCATGGTCTCAAGTCAATATCACTTGTGCTGGCGTCAGAACAAAAACTGCTGATCATGTTGAGGTTTGACATGATTTTCATTCCCTTGCATTTCTGAAAGAGAACTTCCACCGGTTCTGGACATTCCCAATCTTCAGCGTGTGTTGAATTTCTGCTCCAACCTTCTCCCTATGTGCCATCGGGATCGGGTAGCTTCGTCCTACAAACGGGTTTTCTTCCTTTATTTGTAGCACGTGTTGGTATTTCATTAAATATCAGGGTTCTCGTTGAAATACTCATCGATGTGACCATAATATTTCCAAGTCGACGTTAGTTTTGTATTCGTCTAATACGCCGATCCCAATAATACATGTGCGCGAGAGGCGTGGCACTATCAAAAATACTAATTGGACGACGGTATTAGGTAGTTGTACGCAGATTTTCGTACGTAATTTAAATTAGGTAATTTACGTAGTTTTTTACATGTAAATTACGTACGTAATTTACGTAACTAGTTATTTACATGTAATTTACGTGTTCAAGATGGAGACTGCCCGTTCCCTTTTGACTTGCAGAGGTTTCTTGGGTTAAAAGAAATAAGATGTCAGAAGCTTAAAAAAATGAAATACAATCATTTATATTAACAAAGGATCAACCATATTTACATACCTATGGGCTAGAAGACGCTAGTAGCCAGTATTTTTTAAAATACTTTTAGAAATTGAAATTTAAAAACTGCTTGATTTTTAACTTTCAGCCGCTCAAACTTCAGTTCTTCCTAAGGGATTTTTTGTCCCTTTGCACTTCCAACTTATGATTTACTCATTTCTTAAATTTTATAAAAAAAAAAACAATTCATTTAATCTGCATTCTAGAAAAAGTGAGCTTATATTATGCTCTTTTTCCCACCATCCTTTTCAGTCCGCCATTTTGTTACATTAATTCCATTTTTTACGTATAATACGTAACTGACGTACCATACGTCTAAAACTTCGAGTAAAGCGTAACCGTGCAACCCTGGTTGTACGTCGGCGTAGATTTGTTGCGTTAACCGTACTGCTTTGCCCCCTAGGGGTCCAGCTACGGCTACGCCCGCTAATGGCAGGCATAGGTATCGGTTGAACCTCTCTTTATTGCTATTTAGAAATTCTTTCGATATGCATGTAATTTCGGCACACGAGTCGATTAATGCCTGTGTTACAATTCCTGCGGTTGATATGTGTGTCGCGTAACACTTAGATCTTTTGTTTTTTAATGCTTTGGTATTTTATTCGGTCAGTGAAGTATGTAATTTCATTAGCCATGTCAATTTCTGTGTTCTTATTACAATTGTTTATTGACGGGGCTCGTGCTCATTTCCCGATTCTACCGTTCGTTCTTCCACCGGATATTCTTCAGGATCGATTTGTGATGATCCTTCAACTTCCATATTTTGTACGCGATATAGGGGTTGCGTTTGACGCCATGAGTTTTTTTCGTAGGAGGCGCGTTGCCCTCCATTATTTTGATTGTTCTTGTGCATGTGTGTGTGTTTGTGAGTCAGTGTTGATGCGCTTCAACATATCCGTTATTGCTCTGTCGTTGATAATGACGAGCTTGCGGTCACCACGCCCGTGGATTTGATTCATTGCTCCAGTCTTTTTGGTCCACGTGGTCCGTGTTTGTATTTCCAATCTTATCAGAATCCTCGAGCAGTTCTATAAGTCGTTCACTGCTCTCGATGCCTCTCCGGATGATTCCGTATTTAATTTCATCGCCGTAGTGGCGAGCGAGCTTCCGAATTATGTCTTTTGTTCGAGCGCAGGTGTGAGTTCGCTTAATTGCGTGATAATTGGAAACACCCGAATTCTAGTTTTTTTTTATTTCATGTTGTAGGCGCTCGTTCCAATATCTTTGTTGCAATTTATTAACGAAGGTATCAGTATCGGTGACGCCATTTTTAATAATAAGCCACCTGTCACTAGGCGGTCCTGAGAGTGATTTTTGTATTAGGTACTCTAAGTTTCAGTCTCCTGGCTGTAGGATCTCCGAATATGGCTTTAATTGGCGTAAATATCTTATTAGAGAAGAGTTGGGTATCGCTTATGACACCTGCCCCGTGATTTGCCGTCCCAGATTGTCGGTAACGCGTTCTACCACCCTCGTTTGAGCCGTTGCTAATCGCTTAAGTTGGACCTGCGTACGTACCTTCCTTTCTTCCAAATTGTGTATCAGTGTGGTCGTTGCTTCATGGGACTGGCTCACGCTGTTCTCCAATGCGGTCAGTTTATGCTGCGGGCCCTCTTCTCTCTCGGCCTCCTCTTACTCTCGATGGCGTTTTTCGTCGGCAAACAGGTGACGCGTCCGTGCCTTTAATTCTTCCAATCGCTGGTTCATTAGGACCCAGATTTGTTCCGTGCTGGAGTTTATGGCTTTGGAGGGCGTGCTTCGGAGGTCGTCCATGTTATCAGGTGACGCGTGCTGTATGGTTGAGTCTAAATCTCCCTGCTCACTCGCATTGTTGGCACCTGACTTTTTAGCAGTTTTTGCCGAGCGGAGGCTGTTATGACTCCTCTTCACTGTTGATTTTCAATGTCTTCCAACTAAAAGGGGATTTTTATGTTCCCGCAAAGTCTTATAACTAATTGAGATGACTGTTTCACTCAGTAGCACTATTTGTTCTTTTAAAGTTATAATCGCTGTATATCTAACGTAAAAAGAGAACACTGATTCACTTTCGAATGTATTTTGTTTTAGTAGCAACCGTTATTTGTCCGTTGCACTCACTGATAATCGTATATTGTTCATATGAAAGGTTTGTATTTTCAATAATTCGCGCACTTTCTTTCTTTCTTCTAAATATTTTTCACTTTTAGTGTTTTTAATCAACCTACCTTTGTCTCACGACTTAGTGCACAGAACAATATACGCTAGAAAAACTAATCTGTATTTAAAATATTGAATTTTATCATTGCAAACTGATAAAATTTTTTATGAATAATGTAAAAGCTTTAATTTGTAATTCGTATTAAAAAGTCATTTTTCATTTATACAATTTAAATTTTCCTGGAACTTTGACTAGAGCAACTAGCGCAGCTAGCGACGAAAAGGCTCACGTATTTTCATAACCTCATTGCTGTCGACAGTGATTACGCCTTTTTATCGTTATAATATTTTAACTCAAGATCATCAGAGATCAGGTAACGTGCTTTTTACGCTTTTAATGATGTTGCTGTAAAAATTTTCGTTCATGTCTCGTGGTAGGCCCTTTCTTGACGAGTGCAGTGTTTTTAGACTCACCTACGACTCGTTCTAAAAACACTGCACTCGCCACGAAAAGGTCGTCGCCTACCACTTGTTATGCAACATACTATTCTATAACATGTGGTCAAAAAGGGAGATTAAAGTAAATGTATATTTGCTAATTATTCAGCCTTTTGTCTTTATATTGCCTGTCGGTCAGGCTTTTATTGATAGGTGAGAGAAAGGCTCCCTAGATTGTACGCTTATGCAACAAGGGTCTCAGGCCACTCGGTCTAACGGCCGGTCGCTATTTTTATAGCGCCTCAGCTTTAGAGCGAGTGTTTACGAGCTGTTTTGTGAATACAAAATTTTAGAAGACTCTCAGGTCTTATTTAACATCTAGAGAATATTGTCTCTCTTTCTAGCTTTCAACGGGCATACGTGCTCTCAACAGGGTATAGCATGGCAAGTGATGGAAAGACCGTAAATATTTAACCTCAGATTCTGTTGACCAATTTAAAGGGTTTTCCTACTGTAGATGCTCGAGAAAGCGGAGGTTAAATTAGAAGTATATAATATTTCTAGAAAATTGAAACTCGGAAACATTCGAAAAATAAAGTCTAAGATTTCATAAATCTGACACGCAAAGATCGTTAAAGATAAGTCTCTTTTTTGACAGCTTCAGAGGATACTATCTAAATGGGCATAAGTGGAGAGCACTTAACCGAATAAAATGCCAATAACTTGGAATTTTATTCTTTCAGAGTTACACTATGGGACAAGTTCCGGAGGGTTTAGACTCTAAGCTCCTCCTACGGATTCGCCTCTGCGATCTGTTCTTTTCAGCTAAAAGATCCAGAATCTTGTTTTTCGGATGGGTTGCTCTTTTTATAGTCTCACTCCAGCTCTCCCTCCTCGATCTTACGTAATGTCGTCGAAGAGGGAGTTGCTAGAGCCTGCGCTATAGCGTTTATAGTGTAATCTCTGAACGAGATAATTACATAGCACGAATGCATGCTCTGTGGTACGAGAAACACCGAGAGCTGTCGCAATTTTTGCGTCAATGTCTGCAAAACTATGCCGAAGTAATCAAAAAAGGTGCTATGTAAGGGAAGCGCATACTCTAACAGAGCCAGACCAAGCCAGCAGCAGAGAAAGATGGGTGACAAGACCAACCGTGGGCAGGCATCCGAAAGAGAACGAGCGAAGCTTTATGACCCCGAAGAAACATCAACACCCAGGTTCCTCTCAAGCCTAAAGATTTGGCTGAAATGTATGAAGAGCTTCGTTAACAATTTTCCGAAGAATCCGACCTCTGGACTATTAATTGTTGTGTGCATAATGCAGCAAAAGCTTTGGCCGATGTGCACCGTAAAATAAAACCAACGGTTTTATTATAAATAAAACCAAAAGACAAATGCATCAACTCGCCATCAGGATAGGATGGGCAAGAAAGTACGCGTCTCGCATTCAGTGTGTGATTGATTATGTAACATCTGGCAGGAATTTTACCGCCAAGGTTCGTAAGCTTGCACGCGAACTCCGGATCCGTTATCATACTCTTAATAAGTCAAAGCTGCTGACCATCAGGCAGCATATTGTTGAGAGAATATGGATACTATCTGCCGCTAAGAGAAGTCTAGAGCGGAGAGAGAATTGGGCAGAGAAAACCAACAGTTTCTCTCTAATCCATCTCGACTCTTCCAAGACCCTCTAGTTGCTGTCGACCACCCAACCAAACCAGAGAAGGTCGAAGTCTTTTGGAGAAAAAAATACGAAGTGCAATATAGACTTAACGCAGACTCAGAGAAGCTTCAAGGAGCTGTCTGATGCGTCCACCTGAGGAAGAATGCCTAAACATCACTACCGAGGAGGTCAAAAAAGTATTGAGAGGCATGAAGAACTATTCCGCTTCAGGACCAGATGGTATCAAAACCATCTGGTGGAAGAAGTTTCCTTCAACCCATCACCATCTGGCCCGTATTTTCATCTCATACTTGAAGTCGGAATAACCAATTCCGGAGTGGTTTGTGGAAGGGCGCACAGTACTCCTGCCGAAAATGGACAACTTAGCTGACCCAAAGAATTACAGGCAAATCACTTGTCTGAACACACTGTGTGGCAAGAAATGTATAAACAAAGGGGCTCAAAGAAAGGCCTAGCAGGATGTCGGGTGAACCTTTTTATCGATAGATGTGTCTGCAAAGATGCAGCATCCTACCAGCGTGACCTATCGACCTCCCATAAACTTATTATCTGTCTTTTCGAAAGCTTAAAGGTGCATTCGCAAACTGTGTGGTGCGTACAGAGATTGATGCCACTTTCGAAAATCAGATTTACTATCTGACCTGGAAAAAATCGTGTGACAACTAAAAAGGTCACTTTCCAAAGACGTGTCTTTCAGAGTGACTCCATGAGCCCACTCCTCTTTTGCCTCACATTATTTCCATTATCATTAGCACTTCGCCATTCTCAGGGGTATCTTTGTGGCAAACCTGCAAATCGAAAGCACCAGGTCACCCATGTATTTTACATGGTTAATCTTAAGGTTTATGCTAAAAATAAAGAGCAATTACATATAGCTAAGGAAATAGGAATGGAATTTGCGTTAGACAAATGCGCCAAGGTTTATTTAAAGGGAGGAAAACTTAATGGTATCTCTGAAGACCCTGATCTCGTCGATAGAAGCGCTATACGACACCCTTGCGCTAAAGAGACTTATACGTACCTGGGCTTGCCACAGAGCCGCATTCAGGATGAACATCTATTAAGGATACTCTCCGAAGCAGATATAAACGGCTCATCCGTCAGATTTGGTCTTCTGAACTGTCGGCGAGGAACAAAGTATCTGTGACGAACATGCTTACCGTCTTGGTAGTATTCTATTCATTTAAAGTAGTTCCAAGGACGACGAACGAGCCCAGATCCCTTAATATCGGGAAACTAAAGGTTATGCACATAAAAAAAACATGCATCTTAAGTCTTCTGTTCCGCGACTTTACACCTAACGCCATCAAGGTGTTCGCGGAATATTGAATATTGAATGTCTTCACAACATGATTATTTTGGGTGCAGCACATAGAGTCGCAAATGGAAGAGATTCTCTTCTTAGAATGGTCGGGAAGCATGAAGAAGAGGGCAAAGGAGCGTTTCTGTACAAAGCAGCGGAGGAGGCTGCTGAAACACTCGGACTTAACTTCAGTATCAGGAGTGAGCAGAATGCATCAAATCTTATCTATCTCCAGTACTCACTTCTGGAAGCCCGGATTCAGAAAGAACAGGAGAAAAACTTCCGGGAACAGCTCCTCGATGGGAGGATGCACAGAATCTTCCACAGAAGTATGGAGGATCAGTCAATATCGTGTGAGCTAACTTGTTTCTTTCCTTATATCACGTGGGTTAAAATCGGGCACGGAGGGTTTCATTTTGGCATGTCAAGATGGTGTCATTTCCACCTCAACAAACCGTCGCCAAATTTTAAGACAAGACATTCCCGATGATAGCTGCAAGGCGTGGCATACACATTCTAAGCATCTAGGATACATACTATCTAGTTGTCCAACTCATGCGGGAACGACCTACATCCAAATGCACAATGCGGCACTAAGAGTGCTTTATTACCATATGTCACTCTTACGGCATTAACCTTAATATCGCTCCGCTAAACACTCCGAGGGAAATAGAATCAATTATCGAGAATGAGAAGTGCCGAATATGTTGGAACTTTATATTCTCGATAATTGTTTCTGTTACACACTCAAGGCCTGACATAGTTCTCCTTGTCTTTGAGAAGCGAACCATGTTCGTTATCGAATTTTCGGCACCAACTGACAAAAACATCATAGCCAAGGAGAATGAAAAGAAAGAGGTATATAGACCTTGTAAGGGAGTTGCGACGATTGTACCCTACATATTCTGTTAAATTAATTGTCCTTATCATCGGCGCTCTTGGAGGTGCCAAACTTTCACTGGTGAATAGCCTGAAAAGCATCCTGGCGTGTCAACAATATGCTAAAACACTTGCGGTGAAAAGGCAGAAGGCGGTCATCTTTGCGTCGCTCCGGACCCTCAGGGTCAACGATATTAGCACCCAATCCCGGCAAAATCCTGCGGTTGTCCTTATGACAACATTTTAATTATATTTCAAATTTTATATTTATATTTTAATTTTATATATATATACCGTACGTTGTCACCTCGGTGTAGTTGATTACGTTCTCGCCTCTTCTATTTTGCATTTTGAAATCTATATATATATATATATATATATATTTGTGGTACTATGAGTACGAAGTGACCTCTTCCATATATAAGGAAGCGCGTTAGACTCTATACGTACTCACCTCAAGCGGTGTTGCCATATATTAGAGGTTGAATTCTTACCTGCATTCATGTCTCCTAGCTAATTCGAAATATCATTAGTGCGGAGCCCGAACTTGAGCTTAGAGGGGTCTAAGACATATTCACCTTGATTTAATATTGCATATATTTATTTATTTATTATAAAAACCGTTTTAAAAATATCTACGTAATTATTTGTGTAACAATATCTTTTTAAATAATAAAAATCTGCTATGAACTTAAATTTTGACGGGAGGGGGGGATGTTGTCGTGTAGATTTCGCTTTCTAATTTAAATAAAATTACGTAAAAAATAATTTTTTAATTGGCTTGCATTTACAATAGTATAGAGAAAAAAATTAGCATTGAATAAAGCAAGTTTCGGTACGAATACGGACGAATACGGAAATGTACTTTCGGATGGAAGCTTCTAATGTGTTTAATGTGTTCTTGCACCTTCTTCCCTGTCCTCTACACATCTTCCACACACTTACTTGGTGGTGGAAGGGGGACCTACAGTTTAAAGTGGGCTCAGAACCACCACCACTCTCCGGAGATGAACAACTCCCTTGCTAGGCTAGTGTTCACCGCATGGGCCACCGAGGCTCTTCCAGAGTGCGAGGCGGGAATCGAACCCGCAAGACGACAGAGTGGGTTCAAAGCCTGCGCTTTAGCCCCCACGACCATCGTCCCACTTAAGAAAATGTACTTATGAAAATCAAGTTTATGTAATCTAGTACATTTTCTTGAGACAAGAAATATTTTCTTAGATAATGTATTCTTAGATTTAACTTGTATGTCCTTGGTTAACATATAATTTTCAGAGGAAAACAAATTTTACTTTAAGAATAATTCTAAGCATACTAACCTTTATACTGGACACAAATTATGAAACCGCTGCAAAGTAGATCAGTGAACGCGTTCATTATGTGGTCTATCATTAATTATGATCATTATAGATTATTTTTTATTTTCTATAGGACTTAGTAGATTTTTATATTGTTCGATAAATTTATTTCATTAACGCGAATCTATTTTATACTAAAAATATTAGTGGATTTCAAAAAATTGAAATTTTGTTATTCTTTGAACATAAAACAAATTGACAAATTTGCTTATATCACAATATAATTTTATCATTCAGGCCTGTTATATTAAGAAAGTTTTTCTCTTGCAAACATTAGAGAAATTTAGAAATCTGTGCATATCATAACTTTATTTTATCATAGAGTGCTTCTAACACCATCGATTCATGTTGTAAAAATAAACAAAATTAATATTTTGTGAGATACTATATTCTTAATATAAAAAAATTGGGTACAAACTAATAATTAAAAAATCCTTAAAGGTAAAAACTTTAGTATGGAGATAGCTATGAAAATTGAGTGGAATTATATGAATGCATTTTATTGAAATATACGTATAATCTTCTTCCTTAACATAATAAAGCTTGCGAAAAATTACATCTAAAAGAATTTTAAAGAAAAATATGAATAAAAAAAAATAGTTTTTATTCTATTCATACAAACGCGGATATGTCTAAGAATAAGGTTCGAAAATTTGGATCCTTATAAAGCTTTCTCTATACGGAGGCAATTTAATCAAGAATGACCGACAGGTCAAGATAAAAACATTAAATGTGCGTCCTCCTTCTGTAGTTTCTAGGATTTCGAATTCTACATTACTAGAACTTGAACAAGTGAACATTTTTTATTGGGAATAAACTTTTTTCAGAAACATTGACTAATTTTATAAATATTTATTATATTTAAATAATACCAACCTCACGTAAGTTCTAGGAACCAAAATTCCTTTTTCCAGATCTTATGTAGCTCGTGTAAGAAAACACATTTTGGTTCAACAAACGCTGAAATGTTGTAAATTAAAATAATGCATGAATAATATTCTCGTAATTTTGAGAGCACATATTAAAACGGTTGGAAATAGCACTCTTTCAAATGTGCTCATAAACATTCAATGTTTTATTTGTCTTTTACCAAAGCAGACCACATATGTGCACGAATTAAAAATAATAACGATTTTTTGGGTATGCAGCATGATTGCGGTAAGTAGGGAAATCATCATTTCTTAGTGACTAAAATCATTCGAGACTTTTTATTCAACTGCCACGGTATGAAACCACTTTCAAAATGGCAAAAGCAGCGTAAATATCAGGAATACAATATAATAGCAAGAATAAAATAGCAAGAATTTTAAAACCAGGTAATTGGCATTCTTTATTGAACAAAAATACAAGGGATATTCTGATTACAATACCAGGTTAGGAAATAATTTCAAAATAAGTACAAAATATGTTTACTTACTAGGATATATCTCTGAATTTACATCAAGGTTTTTTTTACTATCCCTTGAATAATAAATTCGGAATATCGGCAGTTCTTATTAACTAAAATCACACCAGGTTTTCTAATAATTCTACGAGGAAAGGAAATCATATTAAAGTAAGTAGAGAAAGTGTTGATCTGTATATAATAAAAAATTTCTGGTACATTAACCCGTATGAAATATCGATTTTCTTGTTTAAATAATTAAGGGGTATTTAAAGTACCCTGAAAATAAATTGTAATGAAAATCGTACTAAAAGATGCTTCCTGTGTATGTTTTAAATTGATTTTGTAGGCCTAAATATGAATACAAAAAATCTTTAGTTATTTATCCATTACGAAATGTTAATTTCTCTGCTTCTATAATTAAGCGATGATTAAAGAAACCTTTACAAAAATGCAAAGACATATCCTTGTCGTCTGGTCAATTTAGAAAATTGATTTCTACTTTATCTACAGTTGTAGAGCATATGAGTGAATATAATTATCGTTTTTATTTTAGGACATGGAGCTTCAGTAAAGAAATATAATTTGACCTCACTTCACATAATAAGAGTTAGTATTTAAAGGAAAGGAGTTTAAATATCCGATCCAAAACAAAATTCGTCACAATTAAAAATGTCCTATTTCCTAATTTTAGAATAAGAGAGTACTTAGAGTAGTTTTTAGAGTATAATTATTATTTCGATGAGAAAATATTTCTCAATAATAATATTTTTTTTCATTGGGAATTCACCTTTTTTAATCCAAATCCTTGCGTTTAAAATCTAAACACTTCTGTTAAAAATTAATTTCGTTATTTAACCGTAGTTTTTAACTATTTGGTTAAAAATTGATCATATTTATTTATAAATAAAACCTAGGGAACTGTCTTGTAATTTCTAAAAAATTTGTCTTTTTTGTAAGAAATTAATCTTATTGGATGAAAATTCATCCTTTTAAAAGTTAATTTTTTAAAGTAAAAATTTAACCGCTCTATTTAAGTGAAAAATATACCTTTTCAAGTTTAAAATATAGAAATTTGAATGTAAATTTGTTTTAATGAATTGAAAATTAATTTATTTACTTATACGTATTTTGATGAAAAATCGATTTTTTCGTTGAAATTCGACTCCTTTGGTGGAAGTTTTTTTAAAATTAATCTGCTTGTTTAACCAGTTTTTTTTTTGGTTTAAAATTCAAGAGTTCCAATTGAATATTTATAATTTTAGTTGAAAATTCATGTTTTAGGCTATAAACAAATTCACTTAGTTGAAAAAAAACTCTTCTGCTGAAAATTTATTTTTTTATCAAAGGTTTACCATTTTAATTTAAAATTATTTTTTTTATTTGATAAATGAGCTATTTGATTACAAAACTTTTGTTTCTTTGGAAGAAAACGAGTTTTTTACTGTAAATTTCACTATTAATCTGAAAATCTGATTTTTTTGTGGTTCTGAAATAAGTTTTTAACGGAAAATGCAAGTGTTCTATTTTTAGTTACATTTTTGTTTTAAGAAAATTTACTAACTTGGATGAAAATTGGTGAAAAAATGATCGATACCATAATTTTTGTTTACCAGTTTTCTTAAAAAGCCCATTTTAAGGGTAGTACCTAGGCTACCGAAAAAAGATATTGAAAGATTAAACTTTTTCCCATTAATGCAAATGTTGATCTTTAGTATCGACCATCTTGCTATTTGTTGTTTGAAAATAAAAAATATTGGAACAGATTAATTCTGTAACCAATAATAGGGGTGCCTTCCCGCCCCGACGAGATGTTGGAAACGGGTAGGGGCTCGAACAACATTATAACAAGTCACAGGGGTGCCTTTCCACTCTCCAGAGATGTTAAAATGGGGTAGGGGGTTGACCAAATTTATTTATGTGACTAGTCGCAGGGGTGTCTGCGCGCCCCTAACGGGATGCTGGAAAGGGGTAGGGGTTAGACCAAAATTATTTCTGTGACAAGTCACCGGGGTGCCTTTCGACCCCCACGAGATGTTTGAAAGGGTTAGTGGTTCACTACTTTTCTTAATTTTCGGTTTCTTCGAAATTAGGCTGTCAGGTCGGTCGAAATTCTCATAAACATCCAAGTTGAAGTCTTGAACGTAAAAAATAATTTCCGTTTTTAATTTGATATTCCATGTATATTACTATTCTAATTATTTGATTATTAATACTTCTTATTTTCGCATTTTAAATTTTCTGTAATAAACAAAAATTTTTTTTTACAATTTTATCTTTATTCGAATTATTTGCTTTACTAGAAGACGCTCCGTCATTTAACAGCAAAATTTTCACTCCTAGTTTTGGATTCTAGGCTTTCTTCCACATGATCTGCAACAAATATAACAGAATTAGCAAAAGAAAGATTATTATGTTAAAATGAGACCGTTTAACGTTTTACCTTCATTTCTCTCATCTGCGTACTCAACACTCGCATCAAAGTCAATCTCTGCTAAGGATTTACCTTGATACTCTGCAGGCAATGTTCCTTTCTCCATCGTCAATGGTAATTTCGAATCTTTTGCCGTCTGATATATGTCAGCTGGCATTTTGAAAGTCAAAATAGTTTTAAAGTCTATTCAACGAATTGAAATTCATTTGGTGCGTACTTCGAAATATACTGATTCAATTTTCTTAATTCTAGTATTTTAAAAGTTGCTATTATCCTAGTTATTGATTATTTGTTTTAAGAAGTAACTAAAATATCAACTCAATCAAAAAATTAAGCATGAGTGTCATCGGTGTGGCCCATAAACTTCGAGAATTGTTTCACTTCCTCATTTGACATGCTCAAGAGTTGAGCTAATGTTGTTATTTGCTTCCTCAGCTTGTTGCTGGACATTGCTTCCGGATATTGTAGATCAATTTTTGTGATAAAAAGCGAATGGCAACATCGCCTTGTCCCCACTTAATCTTACTGTTTGGCAGAGCAAAAACATATTCGTCGTCTGTATCAATATATTTTTTCTTTCTTCCAGAAGAGTTTTAATGAACTTTTGTAATACCGGTGGCACTAGAATTACCACAGGTCTTGACCCTTTTCCGCTATTCAACACTCTTTTGTATTTCGTTGTTAGTATGTTTTCTGATTGCGTGAGTGCTTGTTTAAAATCGGTAAAATTGGACCTTCTTTCGATTTCGTAATTTTTTAACTTTAGATATTGGACATCCCTTATTCTTCTTCGGTTGAAGAGTATAACGAGTGCTAGTATGCAATGTGCGAATTTCTTATATGTAACAGCATCATCCAAACACTCAAGGAACTTGTCTTCGCATTCTTTTGCAATTTTTAATGTGTCGTCCCTAAATTTTTTAATATCGCTCACAAGTGGCACAAGAAATGGCTTGTTCCATCGTTTTTCCTGCAAATATTTATTTGCTAGAGAAGATACTTCTATGTTTCATGAAGTTCCAATCAACAGCTTAAAATTCTTTGAATCCTCTACCCATATTAGCCAGTCTCCTTTAGTATAAGTGTAACCAGCACTTTTTTTTTAATTAATCGTATTAGAAGGTCAGTAACATCTTTCAGATACGTGCCCATGTGAATTGCAAGGCTAGAGGAATTGAAGGTTTTCTCTAAAGGATCATATCCTGAAATTTTGCTGATGGAATTCAGAATATTGTCCATATTTTTCGGTTTAATAAGATCTTTGAAACAAATTGTTGCATGAATATCACGATTACTCGATACGCAATAAGCAGCCGAGAAAGCTCGTGCATTCTACTGCTACATGCGTACGCCTTTCGTTCTCTCGTATGCTTTTTTAAATAAGTTTCTCCAAACTATGCGATGAGAAAATCTGTTTTCGTAACAAAAGATATTTTATCGGATTTCATCACATTAAAAACCTAAAAATATAATGATTTCATTTACATCTATTTTATCCGATATTTACGACAGATTTTTGTCCTTCAACAGACATAACAATAATCATGAAAATAATAATACATAATATAATTAAGCATTTGAAGTAGAAGGTTCCATTTTGGGCAGAAAAAAAGTAAATATTTTTGCCGAATAGAAGCTTAAATACTCTAAGTCTGGAAAAGAGTTGAAATCATGCGTTATAAAAAAAAGTGTTATTTTAAAGCATATTGCACAAACCTGTTCTTTAACTTCTAATCTGGATAAAACATTGGTGGGGTCTACTGAGCCAGCCACTAATGTTTGCGAGTCTGCTAGGTGTCCACGGTGGTACGGTGGAAGTGATTCCCCTGTTGTTAACCCACTTGAGCGGCATATTTCACTGTGGCGCGTTAGGGAACTTCTTTAAAATGGGCGTTTGCAGTAAATGCACGGCAAAGATTCTTTTCATATGGCCATTTTGGCCTAACATTTCCGCTTACTTATAAATCGAAATTGGTTTGGTTTCTGAAAAACTCGAAAGCATTTCCTTTTCATCTATATGAGATCTTTCCATGTGTCCTACATAATTCTTTTATGAGATGTCCATTGTACAAATGGACACCATGCCTTCTTATCTTCTTCTGTTTTTCCTCAAATATTATTAAAATAAAAAAATATTCTATCCTTCTTTTTTAAATTTGCAATTAAATTCTCCTACTTTTCTATTTCCAGTTTTTTCACTTTTCTGACTGCACACAATGCTACGACTATCATCAACACCATCATAATTTTCAGTAGCCATTGAGGACGAATGGCTTATATCCGAATAAGCATCTATATCAAAATCGATGTCCCTATCATCATCGATTGTCCCACTAGCTACTGAACTAACATCGTCATAATTATCACATGCTTTCCTTTCAGTGTGTTGCCAACGATTCGGTAGCGTCAGTGTTATATTTTCCTTGGCTGAAACCTTATCGGAATAAAGAGAAGCCTGTAAAAATACCCCATAAAATCATTCTAAACTCCCAATCAAATTATATTTTTACATGCATTTTCACTTGCTGAACATGAAGACTCATCATCTACAAATTCGTAAGGATCTTTCATTCCTCCCTCCGCTGTGGTACCCGATATGACTGTGCCATCACAGCTTTCGGTTCCACATCATATATTTTCATTACAGTATCCATGCTGGCATGTTCCTGAATCATTACACTAGTAGCTGACACCTCCACAGAACTATCATGTATCCACTTCTATTGTGTAAAAGAAATTATATTTAAAGATTAATTAGATCGCAGAGTTTAAAAATACTGAAGTGAACAAATAGTACAGCGTTTCTAAGAGGGCTTCCAGAAACGACATGAAAAACAAATTCCATAAACCAACTGGTTTCTGGAAGGTCCCAAAACCAAAAAAAAAAACTTTTTGAATAAGTTTCACTTTCCCCGTTCGTTCATCCTCAGTGTCATCTGTGGTTTCCTTCTGTTTCATAGGCTGCAAAAAATTGTTGAATATTTTTTTAGAAATCTTTTATACAAAGAATACAACGACTTTTAGCTTTAAATAAATAATATAAAAACAAAGATATGGCATGATTGAATCATCAGTATAGAGAATGAGCAAAAAGTGTTACACTTAAGTGAGATATTTTTGGCTGATAAAATGTAATTAACTATAATAATCGATCAATTACTAATTTTTTTATTTTATTCAAACATTCCGTCCACATTGAAGCTGCTACATGAAGGATCTTTATTGCGGAAAGATTCCAAAAATTTACGTAAAGCTGGGATTTCAATGATTTCAAAATAATACGAAAAATTTAAGAAATGATTATAAGAAGCTTTCAAAAATATGTAAAATATTTCATAAAAATCGGTTCATTCAAAAAGAATGAACCGATTTCAGACTACTTGTGTTTCTAAAATTAAGAGAACAAAAAACATAATTAGCCCCCTTATTACCACTCCTTTCTTTTTTTTCAATTTAAAGATTTTAGCTGAAAAATTCATGAAAATGCGCAATAAATTTTCTGTTATAAAAATGATTACTGTAAGAGTAAAAAAAAGTTTGACTTTCAGAATGATCATTTCTTCGATAAGGAAAAGAATACTTTTTAAAGAATACTTCAATAATTACTCAACTACAAAGTTTTTTATAATTTACTATTTCCCAGGTGTAAATTTCGCATGGGACCATAGTTGGGCCAACTTTCCCGGAATCGGGCTAACTTTATCAACCAAGCATTGGCCAACATACCGAAATGATAACCATGGCCCAAATCTGTTTGCCGATTGTTGGTTACCATGTTTGACCCAACGATAACTACTAGAAGTCGGCCCAATGGCGAAATTATAACGTTGGCCCGACTGAAATCTTTGTTCAATACTGCTAAGCCATCTGAAATATTTGTGAAATAATAGAATTATTGGTGAAATATTTGAAACCTTTCGAAAATAAAGAAAATAATTTGAATCTTTGTTGAATCATTGAAACCTATCTAAAATCTTAGTACAATAATAGAAGTCTTTAAGAAATCTTTGAAATCTATCTAAAATAATTGTGAAATCTCTGAGTGATATATAAAGTCTTTAAGAAGTCCTTTACATTTTTTAAATATCTTTGAAGTCATTGTTTAATTCTTAAAATATTTCTAAACTCTTTGCGAAATGTATCTGAAATCTTTGTAAAATATATTCAATATTTGTAAAATGTATGGAAAATCACCTAAATCTTTGCGAAATCTCTATAAAATCTTTGTCAAATTTTTTAAATGCTTGGAAATTCTTTGTGAAATCTCTAAAATCGATCTGAAATCTTTGCCAAATCTTTGCCACTCTTTATGAAATTATTGGATTCTCCATGAAATCTTTAAAATCTTGATGAAATCTGTATAATTTACATTCAGCCTTTATAAAATCATTAACATCTTTGTGAAATTTTAAAAATCTTTATGATATGATGATGAATGAAATTATTGAATTCTTCATGAAATCTTTAAAATCCTTATGAAATCTTTGCAAAATCTCTATAAAACCTTTGTCAAATTTTTTAAATGCTTTGAAATCTTTTGTGAAATCTCTAAAATCAATCTGAAATCTTCACGAAATCTTTGCTAATATTTATGAAATTATTGAATTCTTCATGAAATCTTTAAAATCCTTATGAAATCTGTGTAAATTATATTCAGCTTTTGTGAAATCACCTTCATCGCTGATCAACAATCGCCTGGCTAAAAAGCATTCAAATTAAATAATAACCAATTTTAGGTAGTTTCCAATTATACGATTTGTTAAAAAGTTTTAATTTTAAGGCGTCTCACTGAAAATTCTGTTTTGCTTTCACTTTGAAAGCACACAGTGGAAAATTATCAAAATACCGGCAGTTTTTCTGTAAATACTTGGAGACGATTGTTCCAAAATACCAGCTTTTTTGCTAATTTTCTGTATGCATAATTACTACTCAGGCAAAAAAGAAATGATGTGCTGTTTATGCGGACCGAACAAATTTTGTGGCTACGAATTTTTCTTTGGAAAATGTAATTGTAGCATTTTTCTTGCAAATATCATAAAAGATTAGGAGGTACTTTTAGGAGAACTGTTTAAAATCAGCAAAGGTTTTTTCTTATCATTTTGTCAAAACAATCGTTGTTTGTAAGAAAACTGCGAGAATGACATTTTTCGAAAAAGAAACCACAAATGTGGTTTTGCGCACAAAAAACTCACGAAATTTCTTTCTGGTCGAAGTGCTTATTCAGCAAAAGAAAAAGTGGGGTTTTTGAGAAAATCGACTTATAGTATTTTCTGAAACCGCCGCCATTTTATTAATTTTCAAGATTGTGTTTTCTTGAAAAGCCACGCTACAATTTCAAAAACTCATAACTTAGCGAATCTTTTTTCTTTCTCAAATGCTAAAATGCATGTCGTCTTATTATCTTTGGAAAAACAACACATATCCGAGGCAAATTAATCTGTTACTTAATTTTGTTCTGCCTGCCTGCTTTAAAATGGAACTGTCTATTTTTAAGAAGTCATTGCAAAAATAGTGCAAATGGTTTTTCAATGTTCTTATGCTCATTGTGAATGTAAATTCCTGAAAAATTCCAGCAGCTTTTTAACATAATTATTATTCTATTTTGCATTGTTCAAGAAATTAAAATTAAACTAAAAAAGTTGAGAAAGTTTAAATCCATCAATAATAAAAATTAAATGAATGCATATTTTAAAATTTTTTTATTCAAATCCGTGATTTCTTAATTCGTATATTTTAAGAAATGCATTTCTCAGCAAAAAATAAAATAAAATTGGAATTTTTAATTGCATCAAAATCAAACGTCGGGTATTCAAAGAGGAAAGTAATTATGTATTGAAATACCGTCTTTTACTGGGTCAGGTTTAATCAATAGCTACCCAAAAAATTAAGGAAGATATTTCAGTCAAGAATGTAGAAAATAATGTTGAACATAAACCTAAGGTAAACCTAAGGTAAACCTAATAGAAACCATGCAATGTCTTTAAGACTACTCATTAAAAAAATAAGACAAAAGTAACAAAGTTTTATTCATTTATCGTTCGGGATTATATTTAATTAAAATAAGAAAGATAAATAAATAAATGATTAAACATACACATTCACTTATCTTACACATTTTCACCATTAGATGCCTTTTGGATAACATTTTCGGATGTTATTAGTGGAATAAGAAGGTAACAATTTTCCTCTGCACTTCACATCACTTCACTTCACTTGAAAAATATTTAGATGCCAGCGTCAGAGCTATCAATAATTAAAATCTCTACGGTCCGAGTGCCATTCGATGCGATTGCAAATGGTTAGGATGTAATAATTGTATATATAATATATTTCGTCTAAGAGCTGGAGGTGGGGGTACCGGGGAAGGCATCAACGTCCCTTAAACACAAGAGGTGAGAGGCCTTCCTTCTCTGAGGGTAGGTTTATGGTGTAATTTTAAATCAATTATTTTCTAATTAAATAATATTCAATATTTTTCCATCAGTCATTGGATGACTGCAATATATTTGACCATTTTAAGCAACCAGATTTTCAAAAATAAACAAATTTTCAATACCTGTAACCCAGAAAAGTATCAAAATATAACACTGAGATATCAAGAATTATATTTTTGACTATGAGAAAACAAAAAAATGCCAAAAATCATTTAAAACTATACAGAACAGATTAAAATATTAATAATAAATTAATAATAAAATAATAATTGTAGTTATAATGTTGTGATAACACACTGTAAGGAATATACAAGAATACTAAATATACAAATCAAATTTTTAAACAAGTTTTTATCTCTTTTGAAATTAGAAGTAGCTCTTTTTGTATAACTGATGAATATTAAAAAAAAATTAGACTTTTCAATAATTATTTTATATTCCTTATCAACAAATATAAAAGTAAATTCTTTTTCCATCCGTTTTTTTTTATTTAGAAAAATAAGGGCCTGAAAGGATTCAAAAGTTTTAAATATATGAATGATCAATTTTTGAACCGATTTATTATTTTTAATAAAAAATTAATGGATGTTATATTTTGATGTACTTGGGACATGTTAAAGCCATGTTAAAGCTTTTATGTATGTATTCCTTAGCCTTCCACAACGTTTAGTCGCCTTTCTTTTTTCGTCTTCTCGGCTTTGCCCTTTATAGTCTTTTTTTCATAATATTTCCTCCCGTTCTATACATCAACATATACAGAAAATTATTACACATTTCTTGTAATAAATTCTGATTGATAATGATTTACGAAAATTCATAATTTGCTGAAGTTTTCTTTCTATAATAGAAAAAATTCTTAAAACCAGAAAAAAATTTACAAAAAAATGTTGACCTTGAATTTTTACCAGCACATTTGGCAGAATGCTATTTTTATCAATTTTAATATGTGGTCCAAACTTTTCGTCAATTAAATGTCTGTATAAAAACAAAATAAGAATATAAAATTTGTATCGTTTTAAATTTTTTATATAAACAAACAAAGAGTGAAAATGGGACATGTTTTTATTATTATATTTCATCTTTAAATAAATAACTTAATTAATCCAATTCTCGACGAAACTGAAGGTTGAAGTATCTGAAGCATATAAATGCTTACCATTTTATTGAATCTAATTCTTATAAAAAAATTATATTAATAAAATGTCAACATCGTGGAAATGTTGGTTGCAAAGTTTATTTGTAAGTTTAAATTGCTTCATTGTATTGATAGGATCATAATTTATCATGAAATTTAGTTGCTGGTATATTTTTTTATTTTGTAAACAAATTATATAAGCAAATTATAGTTTAAGCATTTATTGGAAGAAAGTAATCGCCTTTCTTTCTTCGTACCTTTGAATTATATTAGTGATAATATTTAGTGATACAAATGGGTCATTCATTCTTATTTGTTTACTTTGTAAACAATTTTTATAAAAAAATGCATAGTTTTTTATTATATAAACGCACAAAGTAATCGTTTTCTGTCTAATCGCCTTCAAATTATGTAAGTAGTGATGTTTAGTGACAAATAATTGTCAATTGACAATACTTGTTTACTTTATAAATAAATTTTATAAACAGATGCATAGTTTGACCATTTATAGATAGAAAGTAACCGCTTTTCTTTCTCATCGTCTTTCAATTATATGAGTAGTGTTATCCATTTCAACTAGTGTTGCCGCCGAGCGAGAAATCCTGAGAAACGAGACGAGACGGGACGAGACATACCTGCTTTTCTTGGTATTTCTCGTCTCGTTTTGTCTCGTCTCATTCTTACTCGTCTCGTGGTGTCCTTCATCGTTTCTCGCCTGGATTTTTCCGAGTAATGCGACAGATGTGCTCTAGTGGAGCGGGCAGCTAGCAGGAGCCTTATTTTGCCACTCTGTCGCGCTAATACTAATTAGCGTTCTTTAAAAAATAGTTAAAGTCTAAACATTATTACATATTATACTTTTTTGTCCATTACTGATTAATTTTATATCAAACACGACTATGTTTTAATTTTTCCAAAGATTTAACTTCATTGTATTAGTATGCCATGTTTTCATTATTAAACATTTATTCTTCCATTTATAACAGCAGAATATATGAAACAGAAAGTTGAAAAGAAATGCATATTTCAAGTTCTTCTTCAATTAAAATTTTGAAATATTTGTACAATGCTTAGAGATATTTAAAAAGCCCGATCAATTCTTTGAAATCTTTGCGAATTCTTTCAGATATCTGTTTTATTATTTTAAAACACGAAAATATTTTAAACCTTTGTGCAATCCTTTGAATAGATTGAATACTTTTTGAATTTCTTAAAATGTTTTGAATCGTGTAATGTCTTTGTTAGATCTAAAAATTTGGGTGAAATCTTTTTTAATCGTTGCAAATTTGAGAAAAATTGATTTTTTGGTGCAATTTTTAGAGATATTTAAAAAACCCGATCAAATATTTGAAATATTTTTCAAATTCTTTCATAAATCTGTTTTATTAATTTTAAAACAGGAAAATATTTTAAATCTTTGTTCAATCCTTTAGATAAATTAAAGTCCTTTTAGATTTCTTGAAATCTTTCGACTCGTGTAACGTCGGTATTAAATATAGAAATTTAAATTTAAATATAGGCATTTAAAAAGCCCGATCAATTCTTTGAAAACTTTTTCGAATTCTTTCAGAAATCTGTTTTATTAATTATAAAACACGAAAATATTTTTAATTTTTGTGCAATCCTTTAAATAGATTAAACTCTTTTTAGATTTCTTGAAATCTTTAACGTTTAACGTCGATGTTAGATCTAGAAATTTGTGTGAAATCTTTTTTAATCGTTTCAAATTCTAGAAAAAATAATTTTTTGTTAATTCTTTAGAGGTATTTAAAAAGCCCGATCAATTCCTTGAAAACTTTTTCGAATTCAGGCAGAAACCTGTTTTATTAATTTTAAAACACAAAAATATTTTGAAGCTTTGTGCGATACTTTAAATAGAGTAAACTCTTTTTAGATTTCTTGAAATCTTTAACGTTTAACGTCGATGTTAGATCTAGAAATTTGTGTGAAATATTTTTTAATCGTTTCAAATTCTAGAAAAATTAATTTTTTGTTAATTCTTTAGAGGTATTTAAAAAGCCCGATCAGTTCTTTGAAAACTTTTTCGAATTCTTTCAGAAATCTGTTTTATTAATTTTAAAATACGAAAATATTTTAAATCTTTGTGACTTTAAATAGATTAAAATCTTTTTGAATTTCTTGAAATCTTTTGAATCGTATAACGTCTATGTTAAATACAGAAATTTGTGTAAAATCTTTTTTAATCGTTTCAAATTTTAGCAAAATTAATTTTTTGGTGAAATTTTTAGAGATATTTAAAAAAGCCCGATCAATTCTTTGAAATCTTGGTGAATACACATATATATATATATATATAATCACGTTACCTGCTCACCAGGTGTCTAATTGATTATCAGGCGTTTATTTGTAATTAAAATGTATTATTTTTTATAAATATTAAAAAAGGATAAACTTCAACGTTTTTCTGTCGTCATTCGTGTGATTTCGTGTGATGCAGTGATACCGCGTGTATCTGCACATGCTCGAGGATCAGGTGGGCTGCTTTGTTTATTATTCCCTAACCTTCGTTTTCAAATAGAGATCAAACGTCTTACTGAAAAGTATATTTCCTCGAAGATGTGTAAAGAAATAAATAGCTTTATTTTAAAAGAAAAGATGCACTATTATTTTTATTAGAAAAAAGTAAAAGTAAGTATTATTATTATAAATGTTAAAAATGTTATGCTCTATTGAAAGTATTCTCGAGAAAATACGCGAGGATTTTGAGACTCCTAGAGGAAAATAGCGAGTCAGTCAATTGATCCTCACGGTTTTCCCCGCGTACAAAATTACTGGGAAACTATTCGAGACCAGAATAGACTATCCTTCACGTTCAAAATTATTTCATAACTTGCATGCGTTACAGCTTTTAAACTTTTTAAAGGCTCGCGCTCTTTTACAACAAACTCCTTACCTTAAATCCGCTGTCCATATTTAATGTGCGAATTTTAACTATTATTTCTTATTTTTAGAAATACTCCTTTCAGATTTTAAATTTTCAAATGTGATTCAATAAAGTTTGGTTGTTAAATATGAAATGTCTAATGATAATGTGATTGCTACTTAAGCTACTAAAGTTTGCCTGCAATTTGACAATCTCCCATATATGAATATACAAATAAAGATTCATGAATTTCACAGGAGCGAATTATAAAATCGACTGTGTAAGTAGTTACGCACTTACAACTTACGACTGTGGA
This sequence comes from Druon quercuslanigerum, assembly GCA_010014905.2. Lineage (NCBI taxonomy): Eukaryota > Metazoa > Arthropoda > Insecta > Hymenoptera > Cynipidae > Druon > Druon quercuslanigerum. Next base: position 26,570 of record JAAAKG020173587.1, read on the forward strand.
AGTAGTTACGCACGTTCGATTTTATAAACGTCCCGACAAATGTATTTTATTTACCAACCATATAAATTGGACGTCACAAAATTTTGAAATTCTAATTTGAAAATAAAAAATTAAATTAGGGTTAAATTCTTTAAACTCTACATGACTTGAAAGTATACCTATATTTCTACCTTTTCATTTTATATATTCTATTCTTATAGTTGGCAAAATAAATGTTACATTGATAAAAATGATATACTAATACAGTCAAATTAGATCTGTGAAATAATCAAAACATAGTTGTGTGTGATATCAAATTAATCAGTAATAGATAAAAAAGTATACTATGCAATCATATTTAGACTTAAACTATTCATTAAAGAATGCTAATTAGTATTAGCGCGACAGAGTTGCAAAAGATAAAACTCATGCCTACCAACCCCCCCTTCTCGTCTCCACTTATATCAAACCCACAAGATAACAGACGCATCCAGGCTACAGCAGGCCACTACCG